>JAUMHE010000046.1:14279708-14297375 GCA_032359235.1 Enteromius mattozi
ATATCTTCTCCAAAGACATTTGAAAACCACTGAAAAATATTCTTCCAAAACTCAGAAATCTCAGGACAGAACCAAAAAGTATGAGCATGCGTCCCATCCGAACTCCTACATCTATCACATAGTGGGGAAACTGAAGGGTAAATTTTATTGAGTTTAAATTTAGTGTAATGTAACCTATGCAGCACTTTAAACTGGATAAGTTGTAATCTTGCATTAATAGAGCAGGAATTAATTCGTTTCAGTCCCTCCTCCCAAATCTCCTTTGAAATATTGAGTCCAGTATCACTTTCCCAAGCTACTTTAAGGTGATCTGAAGACACTGCAAAATGGGAGACAAACAAAGAAACAAACTGTGTCACCAAATGTTTGGCCATGGGAGATTGCCCCAAGAAATTATACAAATCATGATCTTGCGGTAACTCTTGAAACTCAAAAATATTATTTTTTATAAAATGACGCACCTGTAGATATCAAAAAAATTGCGACTGGGAAAGATCAAACAGTTTATATAAATGTTCAAAAGTGGCAAATTTTCCATCTATATAAAAGTCCTTAACTGTGGCCAGTCCTTTGCCTCTCCACAGTGAGAATACCTTGTCCGACTTGCCCGGCAAAAAATTATTATTATTGCAAATAGGCAGGTGTACTGAGGGACATGTAATATTCAAAGCAGTCTTAATTTGATTCAGAATTCTAATGGAGTTGAGCACAACAAAGTTTTTACATTGTGACTTTTTTAACGGTGCAGATTTAGAGAAAAGAATAGTGGCTACCAACAACTGACCGTGCCTCCATATACAACCACTTGGGTAGTGAGTCTATCAAACTGTCAGCAGCTTGATCACTCATTTGCCAGAACATCATAGCCCTGGCATTAGTGGCCCAGTAATAATGGCGGAACACTGGTAGCGCTAGACCACCTAACTCTCTCGGCTTATGCAAATGGGCCTTAGAAATTCTATGTGCTTTGTATCCCCAAATAAACGGAAAAATTACAGAATCTAATTGTTTAAAAAAAGGTAAAACTTTCTTTTATAGTGGCCTTGTTGCATGCATGAAATAATAACAGTAAATTATACATAATTACAGCAACCCTACACCAAACCTAAAAACACTTAAGTAACCTACATGTTCACTGTATTAATATAACACAATCCTTTTGTTGCTAGGCAATATTATAATATTTAATTACCTGATATTATTTTATGAACTGCTCGTGGTTTAATAATGGGCTCTATCTATATATCTATCTACTGTATAGTGTGTGTGTGTGTGTGTGTGCATAAAGAAAGTCTTCAGAGTATGAAAATAGACATAGTGGCAGGATTACTTGAGTTAACACCTGCTAGATGGACTGCTATAATATAAGGGTTTATAAAAAGTAATATGAAATTAGCAAACCCTGTAACCCCGATGAAGATGAGCTTTGAATGTGTAATCATGTTGTTTGTAGTATGTAAACAGATGTTATGCTAATTAGCAATCACTGAATACATCATGTAATGATCAATGAACACAATTCTCCACTGAGACATGCTGCACACTAATCTAGAGTATGGAAATCCATGCACAACTGCTGCTTGTGATCAAATTTTGAGTTTGAGAATTTTATCATAAAATGTATTTATTTATTTACTTTATCTGAGCAGTACTATATTAATACTAGTATTTGTGTATTTTATCCTTGTATAGTATCATCCAATGCTAACTCTCGACCAATTCAAACGTATTTTACAAGGCACATTCTTATGACCTCATTTGTACGATTTTGTACAATTTGTCTAAAACCTCAGTGACAGGTATGTTTAGGGGCAGGGTTAGGTGTAGGTCATTCATACAAATTCATGCAAAATGGCAACTCTTAAAATACGTATGAAAAAATCATATGAATTTGTACAGTGAGATCGTAAAATATATATAAGTAAGCCTGATCTCATGTTTAAACGTAGGTATTAATATGTTACATTTACGAGCATAAAACATACATTTTCGTACGTTTTTACGTTTTTGCTTAAACAGACAATTTAAACATACAAATGGCTACGTATTTTTTGTTAAAATACGTAAACTATCTTTTATATAATTGAGATATTTCTATCAGTGCATTTTTATCATTTTATCAAGCAATTTAGATTTTTAGAACCCTTAAAATACCCCAAACCTAAACTTACCCATTTTATAGAATATATGCATTTCTATCATTTTATCAATAGTAAGGTAGGTTTGTGTAAGGTCCAAAGCAGAATATATCTTGTTAATCGCTGAAAATATCATCCAGATTATCTTCCCGATTCTCTCTCAGTGAACTCGAGAAGACGGCGCAAATCATTCAAATACACTTCACCAGTAACACGGCATGTCACAATCTGTGACGAACGCAGACGAGAGACAATGAGCATTCGATTATCCTGTGGTAAAACCTGTTGTTTGAAGACATTTGAATTTGTAACAAACACGTCAGTCCAGCGCGGGCTTTGCTGTTTATGGTCATGTCTTTTCTCATTGCTCCAGATAGGGATAAAGATTGCCAAATAAAGGCTTGGATTTGGGTGTGTTCAGAGAAAATATGAAGTAACGTTAAACAGTTTAATAATGCAGTTGCAAACAAGGTCATTGATATGACAACAAAAGAAAAACACAAAAAATAATAAAATTAATGCCGTGACTTCAATATTCATCAGGATCCATTTTTAGGTGTAGTCAATACGTCAGTTTTCTAAGTTAAAAAGCTGAAAATACGTAATAATTTGTACGTTTAGATACTGAAAATATGTCAGTATTGTACGTTTTAGTGCCTGTAAAAACATAAGTAAATGTAAATTTTATAGAACAAAATTTTACATAAAATGCATTCGAATTGTCATGAGATCACGTTGCAAAATATGTATGGACTGCTATGAGATTGGCTGGATCATAACTAATCATCATCATCTTCATGCACAATCATTCTGCTAAGCAATAAAGCCAAGCTTAACTGAATGTTGTTTACAGTTTTCTAGAATTCTCTGACCTTGAACAAGAAAAAAATCATCAATGAGATCACTTGTCTGTGATTTTACATCAATGCAATATTATTGCCTTCTGTCATTCATACTGTATTACCCAGTGTTGTTAAGTGCATGTGCTTGCATCTTTTTTTAAAGATTTTCTTTAACTAAATGTCAGATATGTCAAGGTACTGTCGCTGTGATGTTACTACATCCCATTCATATACAGTAGCATTTTGTAATCCATCAATCCAGGAAAGCTTTTGAATCATGTTTCTGAGATGTCTTGTCAGGCTCAACCATGCATCACAGTCTGGCAGCCTGTTGAGGTTTTGGCAAAAGACACATTTGCATGATTGAATGCAGTTGACTTCCACACAATTACCTCTTCTCTAACATGCATTTGTCGAGCAACCCACACTTTTCTTCAGAATAAGTAAGTACAGACCTATGACTTCGAGATAAATGCACCAGCCTATTTTTTTTTTCATTTTGTCCTAAAGACTTTTCTGACTGTATTAGGAAGTTTTTTTGTTTTGTTTTGCTATTTTTCTCCAACAAACGGTCAGTGTTATCAGGATGTTGTTTGCCTGAGGACATCAAACTAAATATTACTGTATATGAGCTGACATATTTAAAACTCTAATTTGCATGTTTTTTTTTTTTTTTTGTTATTTTCTAGCAATAAATTAATTACAAAAATGAACTTTTTTAAACTAAAAAGACAAACTGATGAACATGAATAATAATAATAAAATATAATATTATTATTGTTATTATTATTTCCTGAAATCGTGTGGTAGGGCTTGTTTTACTTAAACAGGGTTGTGGCAATAATTAACAAAAAGCAAACAAACAAACAAACAAACAAACAAAAAAAGTATATGTATATATATATATATATATATATGTATATATATATTTGGAAACATTAAAGAATGTCAGTAGGCTGCCTCTACAGCTTTTAGTGTACCCTATTTGTGGATGTGGATTACTGTTATTCCCATGTCTGCTTATAGCGGAGCAGCAGTTTCAGTCTTACTATCTGCTTCTTTCTCTTCCTTCTTTTTTATCTTTCATCCACTTCTCAACAGTGTTTCCACCCCAGACATTTCCTGTCATAGCCCGTGAGCGACCACGCGTTGATGGAGCCCTCCAGGAATTCAAAACGCCAGGGTGGCATTTTCTTTCAAGCAATTGGTTTCCTCAATAATAAAGAAGGGGAGTCATTTTAACAACCTGCCGCAAGTATGTTAGTAGTCTTTCCTGTCTTTGTACACCCCTAAAGCAGTGCGTGTGTTTGAGGTTACAACTGATCATTAAAATTCACACCCTCATCGTTACATCAACCAAAAATGGAGCCAGATTGTTAGCAGCGTCCACGTCCCCTTAAATGAAGAAGACCCTTGTGTGAAATGTCAAAAGTGATGTTTTATGCATGCTACTGTGCCTATTAAAACTAATACTGAATTTAAATTAATTTATGGTGTAACACGCAGATTTGAACACCAATTAGTGATCAAATTTATGACAGCCTGGAGGAGACATTAGGCAAACGGTTTCACATTAATAAACACTAAGCATGGCATTCGTTCATTCGTTCATTCATTCATTCATTCTGATGAACCAATGCTGAGCAAAAAGGACAGCTGTAAGCCAAACTAGATGCTGATCTGCTCTCTTCTTAACACAGGCTCAATTCACCATCACATGGAATGTTCTCTGCTAGCCGTCAAATCTTTCCTTTCCAACAAATCCTTTTCTAAAGAACTAACAATTAAAAAAGAAAAGTAATTCTGTAACTTTTAAGATAATTACACCCTAAATTACATTTGTAGAGAATGTAGTGTTAAGTACCATGAATGTGAATCGAACACTGACAGTGAAACATTCTCTGTTATCCATTTAAGTTAGCAGACTGGAACTAAATATTGTATAGTATCCCACACAGTACATGCAAAAACAAATAGATTCATTTCATGAATGATAGAAACCATATTCAGTAGAATGATACAGCTCCAGTATGATATAGTTCCAGTTTTTCCACGATGTTTATCAAAATTTTAAAGTTTCACAATGTGTTACATGCATTTTAACTTTGCAAAAATCCCTGCACAAAAGTGACGACTATTAAATAAAAAACCTTGTAAGTCCTTGGAGCTGATAAAATATTCATCTATAAAGATGCCTTCTGTAAGAGTTTCATGATGTGCTTGCTAGGCCATACAGAACACTTGACAAGTTCCACAAGCCCACGTCTTTACCATTTGATGTGGACAGTGGTTAAATTGCTCGTGCAGTGGAAAGGGCTTTCGGGTAGCTTTAAAATAGCCAAGAATATTATAATGACTAAATGCTTATTGTACCATATAATACACCATTTCATTTTCTTTCTTCCTTTTTTTTCTTTGCTTTACAACCATAACCTCTGGCAGTATTTATGATCAAATGTCTTTAATTACCAAACATGGCTTCTGTTTACACCCTTAAATGGTTTTGATAATGACCACAGACTGAGAGCGTGTATGCATTTGTGCATTTGTGAAAGTTAGAGTAATGTGTCAGACTACATGAGCTGTTTTCATGGGGGATGTGTGAATTGCTGCATTGCATTGTGGGATGCTTTCAGTGGGCGGGGCTATGACAATGCGGGTTGGGCCTGTAGCAGGTATGATTCATCAGGGCACATAATTGACCCTGTGGGAGGTGTGATGGAGGAGGAGACCATGGTGTGTTCATCTCTTTTTTCTGCTCTTCTTTTCCATTTTTGTTTTCTGTGTCCCTGTGTTAGCTAGCTTTCAATTAGTATTTTCTTTGTCGTCCCCCCCTCCCCTCCCCCTCCGCCTCCCCTCCTCATTTAACTTGTTCACAAGAACACAGAGTAACCAGTGAATATTAGCACACACTCACACATTCATAAACACAAAGCACCATATGCTTTCAGCACCGTCTGATTTTAATGATGGTCAGGCTTTCTGAGCATTTGCAGAAATATAGTTATATACACAGTGTGTGTGTGTGTGTGTACATGTATACACACACACATACAAAGAAATCAAAAAAAGTAAAAAAATAAAAAGAAAGAGTGTTGGAATGTTTTTTTTCATTTTTTAAGGTTTTTTTTTTTAAGATAAACAATTAGTTATAAAACCAACACAGAGTGCATGTGATAGAGGGTCATATCATATTATATAAATATTACATACTGTAGTTATATACTGTACTTAGATTATTATTATTATTATTATTATTATTATACAAAATAACAAAAATTTTTAAATAATATAGTTTTATATTCATAAGTATGATATAGTATAACAATTACTTTATTACAAATTTTTTATATTTGCTGTTAATAATTTACTTCAGTGATGTTAGCCTAATCTGGGTGGTTTTTAGTGTGTGGCTATGTACTAGAGTATTCTGGGACGTTACTAGGTTCTGTAAGGCAGGTGCCTTGCAATGATAACCTGTGGGTTGCAATGATATCTTGGTCTCTAGCCCTACTTCTGTGTAACTCTTTGTGAATTGTTCGTTTTTTTATTTATTTATTTTTTCACATGTGGTATCTTTTGCCAGGTGAAAATTATAAGATTCTAAAATTATAATCTGACTGCTTAGAAAAGTAATGGCACACCTCTTATTAACAGCTTACATCACTATGCATCATTCTTCATCTTAAAACAAATGGTATGGTTCCAAAAAGAAAAAAAGTTAATACTTGGGTAAACTGCCAGTTTTAGTTTGTTATAGTAAAAGTGATATTTGCATCAGCAAATAATACATTTTATTTTAATTCTTTTTTAATACATGTTAATCCACAGGTATTAAGTAAGAGTCTTCTTAAATAATGCAGTTATTCTGTTTTTCCTCTACATCAATTGAAACACAAGCTTTAACAATGCATCTGTGGCCCCAGCAAAGAACAAACGTATGTCGGGTAGCATCCAGAGGAGGGAGCCAGCGGACAGAACAAAGCCGTCCCCATATCATTCATTAAACAGTCATTACAAACAATCTTTGTCATCATATTGTGCTTGATATTAATTTGTATAGCTGCAGTTCAGCATGAGTAACATTCTGCTATCACTAAACTCAGCTAAACATATATTTCCCCTTTCTGTTGCTCTCTGAAACAAACACAATCTCCTGTACAAGGATGACATTTGTAGCGGATACTTTGACAATATTTTGCTGTGAGATGCTAATATAAAGAGGCAGCGACTGCATGACTCACTAGTGGGAATGCAGACCTAATTTCGGTTGTGTTTGTGCATTCATCACACAAGGCTCGCTATAAATAAACAAATCAACCATCAGAACTTGGTTTGTGTCCCTGCGTTTATGTTTTCAATCTCCTCTGCGAGTAATACCAGCTCGAGCTGTGAGGTGCCAGTCTGGGGTCTTGACAGCAACTCAGACATAGATGTCGTGCGGTGGGCAGCCCATCTAGATGAAGATTAATATCACAGACAACAAGCAGGTCGGGGCAGAGCTGCAGAAGCTGATTTGCTCAGATAGACACAGAGAAACAAACACCCAAATAAAAAAGAATAGACTGCTAACCACAACAAACATCCAAAACATTGACTATAGCCAAGCAGAGAATAAATCACGCTATCGCAGAAGATCAATTGAGGGAATGCAGAAATTTCTATGCACATATTTACATTCATATTAGCTCAGATGAGAACTGCAGGTACAGCAGCACAGGTTAAATATCCTCTAAGATATAGTCCACCCAGCCAGGCCTGGTTTACAAAAACAATGCTACATTTCTCACACAATTCAGATGTGTGACTGTCTGCTTGTGCATTTATTTAATTGTTTTTCTTTCTTTTTTGCTTGTATGCATGTGTGTCTTCTAGTGCTGTCATGTGGAATTACTAACTACAGAAAAAATAAATCTGTCAAAGAGACAAAGTTTTATTCAGACAACAAAAAGACTATCAGTCACCATCTTAGCTAAAGTAATAAATCAACTGAGCTTTAATGTGCTCAGAATATATATCTAGATATACCAAAATTGTTTCAAATAACATATTTCTTAAAGTCACAGAGGTCTGGATACATCCTGTTTTTGCAACTAGGTGTAGTTCTAAAGTGATTTCAAAGAAAAGGCCTTTTTACTTATAATATAAGGTCTGTTCAATTTATAAAACGTATATATAAGATAATACATTGCTTGTTATAGATTGTATATAAGATTATGTAGTGTACACACAACTTTACTTGCCCTCGTGTTTTAGGTTAAAATATATGTACCGTATAAGCACAGTGGACAGACCTGATTTCTGTGGGAGCCTTCAAGATATCAATCATGTCTATGTGTTAATGAGAGGGTTTGACTTTGCATGTATCTGTCTGAATAATGTATTTATGACTGCTCATGGTTTTATTTATTTATTTACTAATTTATTAAATATTATCTTTGCAATCAGATGAAGGGGTCTCTTTTCCCCTTCATTTTAATAATGTTTAAGTTTAATATTGCACCATATATCCAGCAGGTATATTTATAGATAATAAACACACATGTTCCCTGCCCTTGAGTAGCAAGTTCGATATATGTATGGTCATGTCTAGGACATGCTTTGGCAATTCCGTTTTCATGAGCTCATCTCTCCTGGAGGATCCATGATTATGTTTGTTTGTGTGTGTGTGTGTGTGCGTGTGAGTGACACGACAGAAACTATACATTTTCCTTAAGGTCACATCAATGAAGTATTACACATCCTTTACACACGTAGAAGACGCATCGCACACACCGCAAACTCACCGCAGTACACGATAAGAAGCGCCGTCAACAGCAGCACAGCCCAGAAAGTTGTCGACATCCTCGGCCAATTAATCGCATCCTTACGCTTAATCGATCTGACCGCCGGAGCCATGGAAACGCGTGTCGTGAAATCGGCGATAAATTCAGCGTTACAAACCCTCCCGTCCTCTGAGGAAACGTCTCTCTCCACAAGTGATTCTTAAAAAAGACATTTTGAAAACGGACCGCTCATTTCCAAATCCCCTCAGTTGTTTTTAAGTCCAGTAAATCGAAAATAAAGTCTCTAGTTGACGCGTGATCGATTCACTGTATCCTTGGAAACGTATAATCCAAAAAACAGGCGCGTGAATTCAGATTTTGTCATAAATATTAAACTGTCGACGGCACAGTATCCGCCACGTCAAAGCTCCGTATAGAAAAACGAAAATATACTCGGTAAAGATTAAATTATTCACGTCGCAACGCCGTGAGAACTAGCTAAAGAACTGCTCAGTTGGTCTGTGAGGACGTGTTTGATTCCTCTCAGACTCACAGAGAAAAGATCCCATCGTAAAGCGTCTGGATTTGGCAAATATTCGCAAAGAAGGGATCGAAGTTCCGATCAAGAGACGATGAGGAACATAAAGAGCTGTGAGCAGATGAAATGGAAAGAGCTAGAGAGCTCTGAAGCTGCGCAGACCGATACATGAACTGAAACTTCGTGCCGCCTCAACTTTTACTTACACTGCATACGAGCGACGACGCCGAAACCGCAACACTCTCACATTATAATTAAGGAACTTGTTTAATCTTGCAATGCAGACATCATCCTTAATTACAACTGGAACCTTCTCCTTCTCTTGACGCGTCAAGCTAGAGAGCAGACGTGTAGACGCTGTTTTTAATTTAGCATACAGATTATTTTACCCCAGCACATTTTTTTCTTTATCTTTTATTTCATCCATCAGTCTCGTATGCTCCAATTATTCGTGACGTGTGATTTACAGGTTCTACACTCGGGTGCGTGTGTGCGTTTAAATGAAACTTTTAAAAAATGTCTGCAACAACTCAAAGCAGAGGATATGTTTGTGGAACTTTTCAGCACCAAAGGTCCGGACAGCTCCCACCCACACTGTTGCCATTAGAAAGTGGCAATATTAGGAATCTTAGTCACTTGCGCTGCTATTATATATATATATATATATATATAGAGAGAGAGAGAGAGAGAGAGAGAGAGAGAGAGAGAGCTGTGTCTATATCTATATTAGGTTGATTCAAACTAAATATTTTATAGTGTTTATTTACACTTGGAGTAATTGCAAGTTTGACAGTATTTTAAAACTTTAAATTACAGAGAGATAGATAGATAGATAGATAGATAAATTTTTACCTTAAAGAGACATTTTTACCTTACTTACCCCCTGCCCTGTTGTTTTAAACTATATGATATGACTTACTTCATTTATTCTTGGTGGGCAACTGAAAAAACATTGGCGTCAAACCAATTAAAATGTTCAATAGGTATCAGATAAGACAAATATATTGTCTATATATATATATATATATATATATATATATATATATGTCAAATTTATAATGAGTCTAGAATTACAGTAGTGGGAGCTGTTCAAATTGAGTGGTGCTGAAACCTGTTCTCTGCACACAGTTTCTCATAGAACCATTACTACAAGTAGTCATGTGTGTGAGTGTGTTGTGTGTGACATCAAATTGTTATATTATTCTACATACAACTCATATATATTGGGAAAGTCAGTCTGATTTTCTTTCGTAAGTATTCTAATTGGTGCTGATATTTAATCACAAACTTTAGATTTAAAATAACTTAAAGAGGGAAATAAGACGTCAATTTCATTATTATAATTACTAATTTTACACACAGCATTTGGGTCTCTGTGACCCTAAACATAACTTAAAGTAAATATCAACAGAACCTGAAGGTTAAATGAGAAAATGTGTTTTGCTTTGTATTCAGCTTATAAAGAGTGCCCACTGAAACTCTCAAAGAGATGTACTGCATACGAATAATTTCTTAGTGGAAACGTGAACCGGATTTAGAAATGACTTTGCAGGTGCTTTGAGGTGTTTCACCCTTCCCCTGTCTCTTCAAAGTGTGAGTTTCCATTGCACTACGTCCCTTTCAGGAGACTGCACTGCTCTGTCTCTCTGTGGTTGTGCAGTGCACTACTTAGCAGGAACGCCTCTTTATGTAGTCGCTTGTGATCGACTGAGCGTTGACCTTTCACATCACTCTTCTTTTGATCTTTCCACACTCTACTTCCCCTGTATCAGAATGGAGATTTGTCTTTGAACTCCAGCATGGAGTCTCTCCTTCTGTCTTTTCTCTTTTATTTACTGTAATTTTCCAAATCACAAAGACACAAAGCCATGCTGTTAGCAAAGCAGAGACTGCAGTAAGACCTTTTGGAGAGCTTATTATCATTGGGCAATTAAAGTTCACTACAAGAATAGAAATTCTGTAATGATTTAATCGCCTTCATGGTATTTTCATACCTGTATAATTATTTAACTGTCATGTAAGTGTAAAACTTATTACCTGGAACGTGCACAGAGATGTTTAGAAGAATTTTCAAACTGGCATTTTTCACAAAAACAAACAAAAAACAAAACAAGAAAGTATTGAGATACTTTTAATAATAATAAAAAATAATAATAATAAAAAAAGCAGAACACATGTATGTACAGTATGAGTGAACTCCTTCATCATAATGCCACAGCGGGGGAAATAATCATAAATGTCCTTGTAACTGTAACACTGTCATCTCTTGATGAAGGGAACACTATTTATGCATAATATAAAGACACAGGACACAGAGCTGCTATTGTCTGATAATTATTAAAAGGATTTTAAGCAGTTTTTCAAGTTGAAACAAACCAATATAGCTCAAATGCTGAGATAAGTGCTGCAGTAGAGTAGAGAGAGTAGTTTTTAAATTACATGAATATATGCCATGCAATATCACATGCATGGAACTGTCCTTGTAATATTGCTTAAAACATGAATTATACAAGTATTCTAATATTTCAGACACTTTTTAAAATGTAAGTTATGCTTAGTCAACTCTTCAAAAATTTTAGAACACATATTTGTAATATACAGTATAAACCACATTTGTCAGCTTATACCCCACAATACTCACTACATGTTCACACTTAAATTGTGTTCATTACATACCTGACAAAAATGAGTATTTACTCATGTTTAAAGACACAGAATAAGAAGTAGACCTGGGAACCTGCTGGCTTGTATTTTTGAAAAGAGGAATTTCAGAAATGGCAGTTGAGTTCACTTCTGAATGCTAAATTTGCCACAAAATGTTTGACTGACTTTTTATTTATCTATTTATTTCTTAATGTCAAAATGCTTTATTAAAAAAAAAAATGTAAATATTGCTATTGCTATGTAATATCATAGTGGAATAATAATAAAACTCTTACTTTTCAACACCATTCTCCTCTAAAATGGTTATATTCAAATTAAATATTTTCCTTGAGTCAAAATATATGTGAATATTGCTGAATCAACAACATAAATCATTTGATTTATACCAACAAAATAGATTTTTAGGTCCAATAATGTAGAAACAGCTCTTTAAGATAAAGATTGCAAATTACCATCTTTTACAGAGTCTTTATTCTTAATGTATGCTTAAAAAGTGCCCTATTTCCTGTTTAAAATATTGTTTACTTAAAAATAAAATGGGTTGCAGACTTCAACACATGCACATGGTACATGCTTTCTATAAAAATACGATATCACTCTACATGAAGAGGTAATCTTAACCCAACAGTTTTGACCCTGGAGAATGACCCCCAGTTAGACTAATCATGTCAGGTCCAAGAGTAATTAACAGGCATACCAATATTTGTTTGTTCTCATTCACAGAGCAAGAAAATATAAATTTTTCTGCCCTTTGGTATGCAATAGCATTTCTATTTCCAGATCTAATGGAAGCACATTATCAACATGAGAGCATGTTCTCTGAGATTTGGGCTGAAATGATTCTTTATAACCCAAGATAAATGGGCTGTCTTGCAGTCTAGCAAACATGACTTAGGGAACGTAGTTTATAGTGCATTAGCTCCTCTTCACTTGTTACAAGTGGCAGGGTGAAAGGGGTGGGAAACAAATATCTCTAAATGATACTACAATTAAAACCTTCTCACACTGGACTAACAAGCAAGTTGGACTACTGATCATTAGATTGTGAATTCACTATTATACTATAACATCCATTTATTATTTAATCTTGCCTGCAGCCTTTACATGACTCGGAAACGCAATGATTATTGACTTGTTTACTTGGGTGGAATTCAGACAGTAATTTCAGCAACAGCTCCATTCTGAAAGCCTAAATTATTGCTAGAAACATCCTGCCAAAAGCAAAAGAAAATGAGATTTGCCATAACCAGTGAGGGTTTGGATGTTGCAAGCAAGCCAATATGTGCAAACGTGTAACCAAGCATCACCAGTCAAAAATCGACACAATTTTGTATCGTAGAGTGTTTCATTTCACAAGCTGCTAGGTATACATGCATGCAAATGGCCTTAGGATCATTTGTTTCAGATGTTTGCCTTGATTGTTCTGCGGCCAGTAAATGAACAGGCTTCTCAGAAATCATGACAGAAATAATCTGTACGAACACTATTGTTAATATTGCAGTATTCACTCCATGTGAAAAGCAGAATATTATCGCATAATGAAGTCTGTGTCAACAATGACATGACGGAGTGGCTTCCCTTGCAGAAATGTTTTTCTTTTGAAATTAAGAAGAAAAAAAACTTTTAATGGGATCCAGACAATAACAATTATCTGCAGGCAAATCCGCTTTCTTCTGAATATGGTCCCATTAATTGCATTTACGTACTTTCAAATGAAGTATGTCAAATGCTTTTAGTCAACGATTCCCAAACCAATTTGCATGGTAATGAATATATTTCATTGGGATCTGAAATGGTCCCTGGATGTGTTTCTGCTCTGGCTGGAAAATTACGAGCAGGACGTTCATGGGTTTGCAGTGATTACAACCTTCTTCATGTATAAGTGGATATGTGTGTAAAACGTTAATTGTATTGCCCTACAAGTACAACACCAGTGCTTCAAGAGCTATAACAAACCAGCCTAATCTCACTGTTATATTTACATAGATACCTGTATTTAACATTTACAAAAAGTACAGTACATATTTGGCTTTATTTCGATTTACTGACATCTATAGAAGTGTAAAGAAAAAAATAAGAATTGTGTTATAAATATATAAATATTTCGAAAAGTGCACACCTCTAAAATCTTCTCTCAAAAAGGTCTAACAGCTAAAAATGCATATCAGAGCAAAAACCAAGCCCTGAGGTAAAAACAACTACATGTAGAGCTTAGAGACATGATTGTGTGTAGACAGAGACCTGAGGAAGTGTTAAAAAAGAAAGAAAGAAAGAAAGAAGCAGAATTCATGGTTCACAGAAGCAATTAGCCTCCATTACCCTTAACTGAAAATGTTTGGGACAACCAGGAGTCCTCCTAGAGCTGGCCTCCTGGCCAAACTCAGCAAATAATCGAGAACAGCCTTGGTTAGAATGGTGACCAAGAAGCTGGTGTTCACTCTAGTTGAGCTCCATTACCACTCCATTTCCATATATGGATAGAAAAGTGACATAAGGACAAACATCTCTGCACTCCACTGATCTGGGCTTTATGGAAGTGTGGCCATGAAAGGAATCCTTTCCTTAGAGAAGACACATGAAAACACACTTGGAATATCCAAAAGAAGCCCTGAAGGACTTTAAGACTGTGATAAGCAAGATTTTCTGGTCTGTTGAACCTTAGTTCTTAGGATCATGTATGGAGGAAAGCAAGCACTGCTCATCACCTGCAGAGTACCATCCTAACAGTAAAGTGTGGTGATAGCAAGCTCATGCTGTGAAGCTGTTTTTCACCAGCAGGAACTGGGGGACTCAACAGAGTAGAAGGAACTCACAGTGCAGCAAAATATGGATAGCCTTAATGAAAACCTAGTTCAGAGCATTCAGAAACTCCAGACTGGGCAGAAAGTTTACCTTCCAACAGGGCAATGACCCTAAGTTCAAAGCAAGAGTGGCTTATAGACAACTCTGTGAATTTCCTTCAGTGGCCAAATGAAAGCCTGGGCTTGAACCCAAAAGAATGTTACTGAAGAAATCTGAAAATGCCTGTTAGCCCCAATCCAATCTGACAGATGTTATGGGGTGAAGAGGTGAGGAGAAGAAATCAGATATGCAAACCTTGTTGCATCATACCCAAGGCTGTAAAGGTATCTTAACTGCAGTAAGTGCTGATTTAAGGGTATGAATATTTATGCAAATTATTTATTTCAGTTTTTTTGTCTTGTGCATGGTGTATAGATTAATGTGAAACATGATGTGTGAATATTTTTGCAAGACACTGTGTGTGTGTGGTCAGTTTTTATGTTTATGTGTGTAGACAAACACATGTAAGTAGTAAAGTGCAGAACCACATTTACATGTAAATACTCAGGAGCTAATGTTAAAAGAATGTATGAATTTCACCATAATCCACCTTTATTCTACATCATTTAAAAGCCATATGTGAAGTTTTTAATTATGATTATATATGATTTTTAATTTTTAGGTTGCCCCAACACTTTCAGGTGAAAAAAAAAAAAAAAAAAAACTTCTGTGAACTTTTTTTTAACCCAACAAAGCACTTCATGTTTTTGTGGTCCCCTCAAAGGTATTGATTCCATTGACTACCACCAACCACCACTGCTGAGTTGATGTTGCTTTTCATTCAGAGGTGACAGAATAGAATGTGATACATTCCTTTAGTTGGCCTTCTGTTCAGAAATTAGCTGGTCAGAAGGGTCATGTTCCTGATTGCTACAAAAGTCCAAATGTCATGATTCTCTCCGGAGACCCCAGTACATCAAAGTGGAAATCTTCCAGAAGATGAAGTGGTTGTCTGATGATAGCCAGGGAAAGTACTTCCTTTCAACTGTTATGAACAGTTGAATTGATTGTAGGAAGCTGGTGCATAACCTTTTTTTGTACTTTTGTAAACAAACATTTACTTGTATAAATAATGTTATATTTAGTATTTAGCCTGTACATTTCTGTTTTTTTAATTCCCTTCAGTGCCTTGCCCTACAAATCTTCATTATAAGTGCATTACCGTCAACATAATTTTTTTTGCATACAAAAGTGCAAGGTGCAAGACAATATTGTTTTCTGAAGTAATCAGCAACATCACACAGATGCTGGCAGTAGAGCTTAAAAGAAAAAAATTTATCCAAAACGTATTATTCTATCATCATTTACACATCCTCATGAATTATTCTATTCATAAATCAGTATAATTATGTTCAAACCTATATGATTTTTTATTGCTTCTGTGAAACACAAAATAAGAATTTCTGAAGGAGAATTAATGACAAAACAAGCAACGTAATGCTTGAAAAAAAGGATTTTGAATTTGAACATGCTACTCTTTTGGCATACTGTTTTTCACATACTATATGCGCACATCCTGAGTTCGATGTAATCTTATATAGTCTTGACCGCATCTCTACACCTAAATCTAACCTTACTCATGAGTAATGCCTAAAATTTTATTTACTAAAATTTTGATTTAATTACAGATGACTAACACTGCTGTACAAGCACCAAACACTGATTGTAAGCCTAAACTTCACAAAAACTGTAAACTGTTTCTTCATGTGATTGGTTAATCACAATGTTGTTCCAGGGTCAGCAAATATGTTGGCCCAGGGATATGTTGCATTTGGTCAAATCAGGTTAGCGTACTATATGCAGTCAGGTTTTTCATTTGTTGAGAACCAGTGCATTCATGTTTCCCTGGTTTGACTGTTTTTCCTATATTCCTGAGTTGATGAGTGTTTTGTTTTATTTTCATTGAATAAACACTGTTTTACAGAGACCCTCAAACTTACACTCTTTCTCTGAACCTACCCACTACAGAATGATCCTTTTAATGATTCAAGGAATCAAGAAATTTAAGTCATTATTCACTGAAGACCCTCTCTCAAAACTCTGAAAAGGACTACTGTGTTGAGTAGAAAAATACCTCGTCAGTTTGAAAGCACTGATCTAAGTTTGCATCATATTTAAATTAAAAGCTACAGCAGAGGGGAATTGTGGTCCATTATCATAAACTTCAAAAGACTCAGTAGTTAATGAATAATATGTACTACTTTTACCATTTGACTGATCTGTTTAACAGAAGAAAGAATTTCAATAACATTAGAGTAGCATATAATTGCAGAATTCTTAGTTATCAAAAACAATGTATCAGTGAAAAAAATTGTAGGTGTTTATTTTTTTTCCTTTCTTTATTTAAACTATGACCTGAATGAAGGTTTTGTGGTTTTGTTTTAGGGGGATTTTTTAAATTCTCTGAAATACAATGGCTTAACAATGCTCCAAATGCATTCATATATTTCATAAAGTGTCAATTTGTGGAAGATCCAAGAAAAGATCTATTTAAGCTGCATGTAATGGGCTTAGAAATGCTCAGAGGCTCTCATTAATTTACAAATGCTTTTACATGCTACTTAAATAGCAATGATTTTAGAAAACATGCCATTGAAATGGAGTACAACTCACATTTGACTAATGTTCTACTTGCTTCAGGAAAGCCGATCCTGATCAGTTTCAATCAGCTCTGAATTTTCCAGTCAGTTTTTGGAATTCACACAGAGCAGACAAAATCATATCAAATTAAATATCAGCATTAACAGTGTCATTAACAGCGATAAAAATAAATAAATAAATTAATTAATAAATAAATATATGTGTCACGCCGGAGGCGGTTCTTGTTCTATGTTTTATTGTCTGTCTTGTGGTATGTCCTTCCCCCTGTCTCGGTCATA
>JAUMHE010000046.1:14334769-14349420 GCA_032359235.1 Enteromius mattozi
TGGCCATGAACTCACTTTATATAGTAGGTGGTTTTAATTACTTTTTTCTTACATTTAAATTAATAATTTGACAAAATTTTTTTACATTATACTTATATCCAAAAAATAAATAAATAAAAAAAAAACAATGCATGTAATTACATCTAAAATTATTTTCTGTAATTACATATGCTGTTAACTATATATTTATTTATTTAATCAAAGACAATGTTTCAAAAGTACATGATAAACATGTTTTTTTGCAGTATTTTTGTGCTATACATATCAAGTGGGACCCTGTTAATTTTTCCCAAGAACCCTGAAACTGTGCTGAAAATGCAGTGTTATGTTTCTTGTGATTATACTCATTCTGTGTTAATGATCATAAACCACAGGCCAGCTTCATTAGAATGTAAATATAATTGTCAGTGTAGAGACAAACAAAACCTGCAATAACACTACAAAAATAGCGATGCAGAACATGTCTAGAAATAAAGAGATGCAGAACATGGAAGAAATAAAGGTTTTTTATGACAGTATTGAATTATTCAAATGAGAATAACACTGTTACACTGTTGACATATACAGTTGCAATATCCAAACAAAAATTTAATTATTACAGATATATAGAAGACACAGTGTTTGTGTGTGAGAGAGGGAGATGTGTTTTACAGCTTCAAGCATCATTAATCGCATTTAAGTGAATGAAATGATATTTTCATGGTGGTGATTATGTCATAGTGTCTGGTTTAACTGATTAATGTGATCATGATAGAGCAATTCTTTAGATGTCAACTACAAAAATCCTTCTTAACATGGTTGATGAATGTCTTCATTGTAAAATTTTTAAACACTTGTTTATATTATTTGTTAGACAAGACTATAATTTAAATTAAGAGATAATAATTACAGCCATCACAATCATGAAAAGTGTCAATTCCAGCATTCCATATTATATTTATAATGGTTTATTCAACTGTTCATCTGCTGTCTGCATATCAATGCCATCAGGAATGACAACCAGTTCTAAGGAGTTTGAAGCAGTACTGTATGATGTTCAAACATATAATTGATTACAGGAATTTATCATGAATTAGTTTAATTAAAAGAAAAGTGGAGCAGCTGAAAAATCACACTCTGCAGGTATCTTTGCACTTCGAATTCTAAATTGCTTGAGATTTTCCTTGTTCATTAGTGTACTAAACATCTAAATGTAAATATAAACCAGTACACTGTATTTAAATAAACAGACAAATATGTATATGGTATACAACCCAAATTCTGGAAAATTTGGGACAGGTTTTTTTTTTGGTTAGTGTTAATATCACGGAAAAAATTACACTGCAAGTCAGTGAAAGGCATCGGCCGTGATATCTGGACTCAGCTGCTACTTTGCGCAAATTCTAAAAATGTCGACAGGAGAATCCTTACGTCAGCCTTGGTTGTAAATTTCTATTGGCTTTTGTGTGTCTCGTGACCAATCGCATCATTGTGAAATGCTATTGGCTGTTGTATGTGTCGTGGGCAATTGTGTTATTCTACAGTGTCTTTGAATGAGATGTGAGTGTGTTAACGGAGCGGGATGATTTCAGCTATTAAAACCTTGTATTGTACTCTCTTCTGCGCATAAAGACATTGTATGGCTTCAGAAGGACATGAAATGCAACAAAACTTGTTTGTAATGCTCTTTTTTACTGCTTTTGGTCAGTTTTTGCAATAAATACCTGTGACTGCGCTCATATTGTCTATGTGTGTTTTATATTGTTCAGAAGTGGGTAGGTTTAGGGTAAAGGTTGGGGCTAGGTGCTACAATGAAAGTATAAATTTATATAAAATTAATCCGGTTATCCAATGCGTGGATCACGGCTGATGCCTGTCACTGACTTGCATTGGAATCTTTTCCATGTGCCCATCAAGGAATTTCGACGATTCCATGATACTAACACTGAATTTTGAGTTAAGAGTCTGTGGTCATTACACAGAATTTTGTTACATCAGGTTGGACGACACTGCATTACTAAAGAAATTATTAAATGTGCCCAGGAATATTTCTAGAAGGAAGAGTCCGGGTGCTTTTGTGGCCCTAACGTCTGGTAGAGATCCCAATAGAATCAATAACAACAGCTAAATCCTTCTAGAGCAGATTTTTTTTTTTTTTGATAACAAGCAAAATATGTTTGCTGCTTAAATCAGATGGATTTATTAAAAATGCTAATTAATTCTCTGCCAGCAGGAGATGCGTTAAGCACAAGAAATGAACACTGCAGGATGAAATGAAAATTACATTTCCTAAAGACAGTTCTCCTTGAGAAATATAGTGATATAAAGACACCCATGCTTTGGTTTGAATTTTAAATCAATTACGTGCATTACGTGGTCATGTTTATTCAACAAAGCCTTTTGGAAAATCGGTCGGTTTTGATATCGTGGTAGGTCGCCACAAATAGATAAATGTATGGGAAACACATCCCACAGCACAATAACCTGAGACCAAACTTCATTACTCACCATTAGCTGCATTTGTAGTCGGCGGCACTAACCAGATTGATAATCAAACACTGACTGGAAGTTAACTTCGGTCCAGGCATGTGCGCTCAATGAAATAATCTATAGAGAACATTTGGCACATCATTAAACAAAAAATATGTCAAAAACTCTTCAGCAGCTGGAAATTTATATCCGGCAAGAATGGGACCAAATTCAAAAACCAAAACTCCAGAAACTCATAATCTCAATGCATTTATTCACTCATTTAAATGTATTTATTTATTTCATTTTAATTGAGTTTCACTGTTTTTGTTTTTTGTTTATTTTGCTTACTTGTTCTTAGTGTCTCAGCTGTTGAATGGTTGAGATTAGACTCTATTGAAGATCATCACAAACCTCAGTATCATACAACTTGCAAATCACTTTGGGAATTGCATCTCTGAAGGTGTGACTCACAAGGGAATTACTGTTTGTTATAATTTCATATATGATAAAGAAAAATATACCGTTTTTGAAATACAGACCATTTTATGTTGGCTTGCTAACTTGAGAATAGAAAAATAAAGGAAATTCTCACATTCTTTATAGGAAAATATAGTACAGTATACAAAGCACTTCATGTTGATGTGTTTATCTGCAGCTATGCTTGGCATGGGGCACAGTACAAAGAAAAGAAAAGAAAAGAAAAGAAAAAGATGACATGCACGATTAGGTTCCTTTAGCATGTCATATCAATTAACTTGCTCAGGATTGGATGAAGTACAAGAAGGGGGGCAGGAGTTTGTTGACATACTCAGGTCTTTATGTGCATGACTGTATATTTGTATATACTTCTGCTTGACTTCATTAAAATAATTACGGAGAGACAAAATGTTTATTGTTTTGTTTAGTTTCCTAGACATCCATGTTTAGTTAATTATTGTTAAACTTGATATGTTGTACATCAGCAGTGTTTTACAATAAATTGTTTACTCCTTGTGTTACTGTGGAATCAGTAACACAAGGAGTAAACCATTTATTGTAAAACACTGCTGATCATTATTTTATAAAAGTGAAAACACTTTGCTGCTAAAATATTAGAAAAACTGGAACAGACTGAAAAACGGGACTACAGTAAAGTGTGATCCGAACCATGAATCAACCAACGACGGTAAATTAGACGATAAAGGACTTTTACTGAGGTAGAAGTTATTGCATTTCCATCAAAAAAAAAAAAAAAGGAATTTTGTTGTGGTCTAGGTAGAGCATCATGTGAAAATGTTATCAGGATGAGCCCAGGGGTGAAGAAGATAGGCAATGTCCAATGTTGAAGATATAAAGTCCAGCTTTGGATTGTTTCCGAAGAAATCAATACAGAAATCAAGCCAGCCTGGAATGAAGGACAGTGTTATAAGAGAAACTCTTCCTGGAGGAGTTTTAGGAGACCTTAGGTGCCTGCTGCTCAGCAACTAGCACTGACAAAAGCAAAAGGTGTCAACTTGATGTCTCAAGGAATGTAGAAGGAAATATCATAATGTGCCATAATGTAATAAAACCTTTCTAAGGTTCAGAATACATTATACTGCATAAACAAATCCACAAAAGCATACATTTGGTATGTATTGTGTATTCCATTTTTTTTTTTTTTTTTTTTTTGCTGTTAGTATTTAGAAAGATAACATACGCAGTCATGGACTTTTCATTGAAAATATAGATCATGTTTTATACTATTGCAGTCTTTGATAGTCTTTCCATGACATTTATATTGATCTTTACCATAAACTGAGGTCATTAAAAATTTCTATATGACTTTAGATATATAAAATAAATATACTTGAAATTACTTCACAAAAATCTAAATTACAAAAATTTTAGTTTATTTACATAGGTGGCCAAGTTTATTAAAACATTTAGTATTTTCACCAGCAAAAATAAAGAAAGAAAGAAATGGATTTAAGTGGTGGATTTAAATGGTGTAATATGCATAATCAATGCCAGATCTTTCTCATAACAAGTTAAAAGTTAAAGTTAAGAGATGATTATCAAATGTGATAAAGACTTTAAAGAAGGCTGAAAAATGTCGTTATTCTTGCTTACAAAATGTATTTTTCAACAAAAACATTTATCATATAGTACAGCTTATTAGTAAATTAGGGTATCATGTTTTGTAAACAGGTGTGAATAGGTGAAACATTGTTTGCAGCGACAATAATCACAATAATTGGACAATAAAAACTACACTCTCCACTGGCTGAAAAATTGAGCCAAAGGTTATTGTTTCAAATGACTGGCTTAATTAGTGCAGTTTCAGAATAATTATAAAGCCTTATAAAGCATAAGCTTATTTTGACTTTCATTTCATTTCATTTCATTTTGCTAACATTTCCTCTGAGTAACTTTAAACCTGAAAGTCTAGATTTTTCCTCTACCCTCTCATTGATTCAATTTTCCTCTTCCCGTCAGTGAACATCAAACAGAAGCTTTGCTCAGGAGGTCTGCCCACACCCTGCAGCCACTCTTGATCTTTGTCTGAGCGTGCGTGTTTGACAACTTACAAATGAACCTGACCTCTTCCTCTCTAGACCCAGTGTCTCTCTCTCACACCCTGCAGTGATGCAGAGCCACAGCGTCTGTCATCATAAGAGCCTCTTCTCGCTCTCTCACCCCATGGATCACATATCGACCCGCTTCTACAGAAGGCAGGGAGCGTGACCTCTGTATTTCCCCTGGAGTCTGACCTTTGACCTTTCCTCTGCCCCTCTGCGTGGTAGGACAGAGAGGTTGAAAGAGTGTCTACTTCTTAATAGGATCCTTTGTAGCCGTTCATAAAACAGGATACTGAAAGATCTTGATGGATATACCTATATAAACAGGCAGTTTAACCAGTGTGTTTAGCATTTGTTAGCTAACTATGGTGATAAAAACCATTGGTAACAATGTCCATTGGTGGTCAAGTGTTTATTGGCGGTATAGCATGCATTTAACTAGTGACTCCTCACAAAAAAAACAAAAAAAAAAAACAAAATTGATGTGGATATTCTGACAAAAGGAAATTGTTATACATGTAAAAGATAAGATATTTGGACCAGCAGCATAAACTACTTAGGCCTTAAAAGGTAATATAAACTTTTTTTTTTCCTGCAAGACGGGTCATAACTTTTCAAATTCATCCACATAAAATGTACATTGGTCTAATTTAAATCTGAAAATTAGGTAAATTAGCACTTGATTAACTGCTAGTTAGTCAAACTAGTTCTTAACACACAGTTTTAACATGATTACTATGTTAATTCGACTGTTCCATTGTGTTTCGTTGATAAACTATCAAGTCTATGCCAGTGCTAGAAATGTAACTTTTATAAGGGGTAATATTTGCTCGCTAGAATTAATTAATAAATGTATTTATTTGTTTGTTTTTGTTCAACTACAGTAGCTAATCTCAACTCTTTCCTGAAACTATATTGCAAATTAGTAATTCAACCATGCAAAATTAATCAACCATTGATCAAATTAATGCTAGATGCTTTGCTATAAAGTATGGCCAGGGCATCCGAGAGCTAATAGTTAGTTTGCTTTATTTCTACATTCAGTCATTACTTCTTTCTTACATACCACAGCACAAACACACTCTTCCAAAAAAAAGACCTTTAAATATATTTGTATATTTTAAAAATGAAAAATGTGTCAGCGCCCTTATTTTGCTAGTTAGCTGATTATAGTCCTTTACACACAAAACACTTGAGCTTTACATTCAAAAACACTCTGAAACAGACATGCCTGACAGATTACTATGGTATCTGCAGAAACACTAAATCTTTAAGTATATAGACATCTAATATTGATCATATTAGATGGTAAAATGTAGGTGGTTGGAGGGAAAGGGTTAAAAAAATAAGATGCATTAGAGACATCAGCCGATAAGGAAAGTGTTTCGGAGGCAGAGCAAGTTATTACATTTTGATGAAAGATTACGAAACTTTTTAGAATACAAAAAGACTACGAATGTGTATTAAGAAAGTAAATAGGTTTCATTTTGACTTCATGAGCCATAAGAACGTGATTCACATGCAAAGTGGACACCACATTGTTTCAACATTTGAATGAAGTTACTGAACCAAACTTTGTACAATGCAGTATAAATATTTATATTGGTGTTACATATTAAACAGATTGTTCTGTTTACACAGAGTAAAAACAACAGGGAAAAAAAGTTGTCAGGTTATGACCCTCAAGAAATCAAAGGTTGTTTAAAAGACTGCAATAATCTTTCGCTGAATCTGTTTATTAGCACACAGTATGGCTGGAGAAACATACAGTATGCCCAGTACTGACCTTCTTTCTTTTGAATAAAGTTGGTTGTCACTTAAAATGATAAGGCTATTTTTTTAGCTTCTTTAAATTAAAAACAAAATGGTATTTCTACATGTATAAACCATTTTGGGGTTAAAGCCACACACTTTTGACCAGTAAGCTAAACAAACCCAATCAAACCCTAATTTCCTTTTGTCATTTTAATATTCATTCAGTCTGAATAATGAGTCCCAAATAAGCCAGCATATGTACATACAAACTGTAGGCCTGATGGTAAATACAATTAGCATATGTGCTTTATCAAAGCTTTTATCTGTTTGAGTGAGCATATGGCACGGTCCGAATGAAACTAGATGAATGAGTACTAATTGAAACTGGCCAAGTACATACTTCATGGCAGTGATATGGGCTCCTCAACAACGCTTTACACATCATAGAACATTTTTTTTTTTCTGGATCATCATCCTTTGTTGGTTCTAAAAACCATTTCAGTTCTGCAGATCAAAATGCTAGGTTGATGAGGATGCAGCACACTACCCTCAGTTAGCATACTTTACTATAACTCTACAGCTTCAGTACAGCACTGCGTTCCAGGCACTTAAATGGGCTATTTAAAATGCTGAAAGTGTGCTTGACTGGCACATCTGGATATATGCCCACTTATTATACTCTTTTCCATTATTTGATGAAAAACTGCTGCCGTGATCAATAGAAAATGTACACAAACATCTCTTTTAAATTAAATGTACTGCTTGGTTTCTATGGGCGGTAATACTGCAACGTTAATTGCAGCTTGCAAATAGTGCAATAGAGTTTTGTGAATAAAAGGCGATCTATAATGAGCCTAATTTACATACAAAGGAGACCTGTTTGTGCTGAAGAATGACAATGAATTTAAAGGCTTAGAGTGCAATGCCACTTCAGCACCGATAACGTCTGGAAAAGTAGATTGTGGGTTGCCAGTGAATAAGCTGCAGTTTTCGCACACAAATAAGTAAGCACTGATAAGAAAATGCATGACATGTTGTGAGTAAAAAACAGCAACTAAGTGAGTGATAAAAAGGAGCAATTAACCAAATAACATTCTTCTATAACAATTTAGTGTTTCTTTACATGACCTGTTCATGCAAACAAATTAATCTAAGCTAAATTTAAAAACCCTGACCTACTGTCATGCTATTGGAAAATTAAGTTAGTAGCTTATACTTTTATTTCTGAACACCTATTTCATCAAATGGTATGAAAACCCAATTTCCCCCTCAGTAAACAGCATTAAACAAAAGTTTTCAGCAGACGATGAGCAGTATTTTCAAAATGCCCCTATTATGGATTTTTGAAAAATACCTTTCTATAGTGTGTATCACACCTTTAAGTGAATTAAAACAAAGTATAACGTTATTATCTCTCAAAAGAGAGAAAATTACTATTTACTTCAAAAATCACTGCTTACTTCAAGTTTATTTTATTAAATATACTTAAGTAAAGTTCAAGTATATTTTTAAGTATACTTTATGTAGTAAGTATACAAATATCAGTGCACTAGTAGTATACTCGTAAAAATACTATTTCGATACTCTTTGGGACTAAATTGGCCCACTTTCTAGTGTATAAAAGTATAAGGGGTTTGGGAAAATGAATCATCGAGCAAATCGTTCGAAGGTCGTTGAGCAATAAGGTAAAAATAAATGCATATTATAAGACAATGAAGGTGCTTTTTTTTTTGAGTGTACATTCATGTCAACCTGTTGTTGGGGACTCCCAAAACAAAAAATATTAACATTTCATTACTCATAATAGGGGTACTCTTATTTAGTGAATTTAGACTAAATACAACTAATAAAAATATCCAATTCGTACCAATTTATATTATTAGTCAAAAACATAGTGAGATGACCTGTCTGTGCAAACAAATTAATCTAAAGCTAAATTAAAATAAATTGGACTTCCCTAAGTTATCTGACACATCATATCTGATGTAATTAAATAGATATATGAAAGCCTTTGAGAAAATAAATGAATTAATAAATCTTGTTACAGAAAAAGCAATGCATAGTAACAACTGACTTACTGTCACAGAAGCCTAATCATTTTTAGTTATTTACTTCTGTACGCCTCATGGTACATGTAAAACGCAAACGTTGGACAATGAAATTGTGTTGTTTTCCTCTTCAGTAAACAGCGTCAAATAAGAGCGCTTAGGAGATAATGATGAGTAATCTTATTTAAAAATGAGCTGCTCTACAGTGAACGGCTTTGGCGACCAGAGGAAGAACTGAGGGGAACAGCTGTGTTGGAGCCCAAAGGTTTGCCTGCACTATTCGCTCCTTTGCCAGAGACTCACCCACTCATCCTCAACATCTGTCCATCCTATGCCAGGCTCCAGCAACCTTCTGGAAAGTAGCACCATACATCTGCCCTCTCCCTCTGCTGCCATAAGATGACAAGGGAAATGTATGACTGCATTCACAAGTGAAGGAAGTGTCAGAGCTGACAGAAGTCCTGAAATGCTGTAGTGTGCAGAGACATGATGTGATTATTTTATTGTGAAGTGTTTTGAATAATCAAGCAATTAAAGTTTAACATGTAGCTTCCCTGGGGTTAGAAAAAGGTGCGTTTAGCATTTCTCTGGACTCTCAGTGTGTCAAGTCATTACGTCTCAAGGTTCATCATTATTCTCTTTATTATTAGAATAAACAACATGCAGATGTCATGGAAATCACAAGCTTTAGTAACAGTAGAAGTATTATGTTTAGAGTCAGAGAAATAAATCGCTGATTCGGTAATAGACCAGCGTAGGGGTAAAAACTCATTAAAATGGCACAACTGTCTTTGTGAGCGATTGTACCGACAACACTAAATAAAATAGTAGAAACTTTGCAATCAAAACTTCTGTCTGTCCAAAAATAATAAGTACTGATTATTTTGCACTCTGAAAATATACATATTCTGCTTGTGAATTAAGCCACAGTTCGCAAGAAAATGATCAAACTTGCATCATAACAAACCATAGTATTTACATGGTTCTACATATCCAGAGCAACATGGTAGTTGTTTATCTTGGAGATTTGATTATATGAACCTGGGACCTGTTCCATAAAACTAGATTATCAAATAAACCAGGCTTATTTGAGTTATTCTGACTTGTCTGTTGATATGGTTTTTGAAAGCAAAATTACCATCGCTCAAGCTTAGTCACTGTGGCAACTAATGCAGAGAAACTAATCTGGTCAGGAGCAGGCTAAGCTGAGCTCCTCTAATACTGACCAATAGGAATGCATTAGTATTACCACTGAATACTAATGCATTACAATACACATACAATACATACAATTAATTTACTTTATTATTAGTCCAATGCAATTATTATTATACAGAAAATGCAACTTCAATAATCAAATAAATAAAAAAGGCTACAACCAACTGTATTTAATGCATTGTGACCAAAATGTAGCTTACGCCCTTTTTTTTTTTAAGTTGATCGGCAGTTTCTAGCCCTACAGCCACGACAGCTGTACCTTTTATGGTTATTAGAACATTAAAACATTACAGTCTAAAATTGCTTTTCAAGGCATTAAAAACACTAAATTAAAGGTTAAATTAAAATGACAGAAAAATGAAAATAAATAATAGAAATCAGAGGAGCATACATTTTAGAGAAGCACACATTTAAATTGAGCTAGTTGGGCTGTAGGCCAGCTTACATCTGATTTACAGTTACTGCTATCATAAAAATACACTTATATGTAGGATTACAATTCTACAGTACATGTGTAACATTTAATGCCCAACAACAAATATTTTAGCAGAACGCATATTGTATTCAAAGTTATTGCGTTATTATTCTATACTGCCTCGTCTAGCACACGTGCGTAGTCTCGTCCACTCCTGACTGCAAAATTAATTTGCATGACTTTCCAACATTTACAGATGAAAAATATACATGGGATGTGTCGGTCAGGAAAACACGTCTCAAATGTTGCATTAAATAGCACAAATATTCACTGTTTTCCCTGGGGGATCAATTTAATCCATGATCGACATTAAGGGCTACTTAAGAATAAACATACACGGCAAATTATGCTTACACATTGAACCTGGATCGAATTATCGAGAACTGAAATTGTTGTTTATGAAACTGCTTTAGTCCTGATTGATTTATTAGGTTATTTCAAGTAAGGTTTTGGACTTTAATCCCTGGTTTTCTTAGCGTCTTTTATGAAGCAGGCCCCAGGAAAGTTAGTCAATCAGATACAAGCTTACAGTTTTTAAGAATATTAAAGTGTGATACATCTCGTTTTAGAAATGTCCATTTTAAAATTTAATTTCAGAGTGAAATGTCATAAATGTTATATACTATGTTTGTGTGTCCAAAGCAGGCTACACAATGGCGTGACATTGTGAATGAATCAGTGTTTCTCAAATTGCTAAGTGGTCAAGCACGTCCTGATTTTGCTAAGTTCGATGTGTCCCTGGAACAATTACCTCAACCATATCTCTAAACCTAAACCTAACCTTACCCAGACATTTCCTTCAACTCTAAAGCATAATACACTGAAATTCCTAATTCAAATATGAGTACAATACCTGTGAAAATTCAATACAGAAAGTTTCTTCACACAATACATTGTGGAGTACTTTTATAGACATTTCTGAGTGCTATTTCAAATCTATAGGCTGATCAGTGATCTGAGGGTTTGATCTCCGTATATTTTTAGTTTCATTCTTCTTTTGAGAAACTGTACTGTTACCTGTTCTTTTCATCATGTTTTGTATTTCTGTATCTCTCTCTTTCTTTCTCTCATGTGGTGCTGCTCTCCCAAAGTCATCCTAATTAGTGTTTAATGCAGGACTCCCGTCGGCAAGGTCACCAGTGCCTCTGTGGCGCACTGTTGTCAGGACGGTGCTAGAAATAATGAAAGGGCCTATCTGCTCCCATCAGCAGAGAGAGAATCACGCTAGAGCCATCGCACCAACGCCCTCAAACATTATTAGTCATCTGCATTCAATTACACTTGCTGACAATTCAGTCACAATACAAGTTTTCAAAGCTGTGTGTTTTTATTATTATTATTTGGAAGTTTAAATAATAAATACAAGCATTACTATAGTGTGTCATTCTTGTTATTCCTATAGGAACTTGCATACTGTACTGTATTTAGCTGTACTGTATCTAAATACCTGCAATTTCATTAAATAGGAAAGAAAATGTTCCAAGACAAATAAAACGAAAATGACAAGGCACCACAGACGTCATCAAATTCACTACTGATGCTAATTAAACTAAATTACACCCTTTTAGTATTCATATTTTAATAAAGTTTTTCTGTTTTATTCAACACTTTCTCTTCAAAGTCAATAATAAGGCAGGGTTTGAAACTTTTATTATGTGTTTTTGAATGAAACAGAACAATGAGAAGGCCTTCATTTTATCAATCAGAAATTGACTGGAACAGTGTGTTCTGTACCAGAACGGAACCAGACCAGAATGAGAGTTTGTAGTGGATTGTGGAAGACTACTTTTCTTCTCAAACACTACTGGAGAACACCAGTAGAAGAAGATTGAAATAAAGTGTTTATGAGTTAGTTAGTCAGTCAGTTAGTTATTTAAAGTCCACATTAGACATTGTTCTAACCAGTGTTTGGGAAAGTTATTTTTAAAAGTAATGCATTACATTATTTTGTTACTCAAAAAAGTAGTTATTGCACAGTTTTTACAGTTTAATTAGTTTACAGATTTATTCGTGTTGAGGAACACTGAATCTTTTTTTTTCATCTCATTGTTTTTGTGCCACTGAGATGAGTAAACAAGCTGACATTTAGCTTAGAATTACAAAAATATCATGTTGACATAGCACACACAGATACAGTATATATTTAAAAAAATATTTCCATGTATGTATGTATGTACAGTATATATATATATATATATATCATTATATATGTCATTATTAAATAACTATAAATGACTTTGATATTACATTAACTTATTTTAAGATTCACAGTTCATACTTATTTTCAGCTTTAAATATGAAACATGTGATAAAGAGTAATCCACTTCAATCAAGTCAAGTCACTTTTATTTATATAGTGCTTTTAACAATACAGATTGTAGCAAAGCACTAAACATTACCAAATAGGAGAACAGAGTGATGGTAATGTATAATGACGGGATTAAACTATTTATTTATCAAATGCAGAGATGGTCTCTGTAATCAAAACGACGATAATCACTAGAAATTAGGTGCCCCAACTAAGCAAGCCAAGCACTTCTTTGCCATATTTTCTTTTTGTTGTTGTTTGTTTGTTTATTTTGTTTTCTGTTAACCCTTTGTAGTTTATCACCCAAAAGGCTTTTGTTTATCGGCATTTGCCATGTGGGAAGCTGTCAAAGGAAAAGCCAAAAAAGGCAAAACACAAGGGAAGGGAAGAAAAAAAAACAAAAACAAAAAAAAACTGAATCAATATTTTGTGACTGGGGGAGCCTGAATGCCAGCCCTGAGCGAGCAGAACGTCATGTGAGTGTGTCTTACTCAGGGACGCCTGGTCTCTAAACCTTTGATCAATAGTCAACTATGGCATGTGCGTGGTGGTTTTGCTTCCTCCAAATTCACTTCACAGTGACCAAGTTCCCATGAGAGTGGGAAACAACACCAGAAATAAATGGGTGGTTGTGAGGTTGAGAATGAGCTAAAGAACATAGGTGGAGGTCTTGACAACACAATAAAAAAGAGAAAAAAGAGAAAAAAGGTCCCAGACAGTAAATATTGCTCAGATTTGTTGTCCACTTAATGCTGATCTGGATTCATCCACCTAAATAGACACATTTAAAAGATGTTTTTTGATATCAAAATATTTTTGTAAATCTTATTTAATTTAATTTTTGCAATTAGCATTTTTGAGATCTTTTTTAAAACTCAAGAGGAGATGTACAAGGTTGATAATGCATGAAAGTTGAGGGGTTTTCCCCCTAATGTAATCAATCAATCACTTTATATATATATATATATATATTGTTATATAATAAAATCTATTTGCTGACACAAAATTGGGATGCATTAACATTAGCTCTACCGAGCTTTAACCCTTTAAGCTTTAAGATATTTTCATGTTAGAAAGGATAAGCGTTTGTGACCCATTAAACATAGGCTACTAATATGTTTTCCACGGATTCATTTTACAAAAACTGGCAAACAACAGCATTCACATGGTCATATCATATCACATCACGCACCTGCAGCACTTCTGCGAGCGAAAATAATAACAATAATAAAAAAGAAAACATTATAAAGGATAAATAGGTCTAAACGAGATTTATAATTTTACTTAAATAATAAATCAAGAACGAAAACGAAAAGAAAAACTGCAACATAGCCTAGTATGCAGAGTTTCGGTTCATTTTTGAGCTGCACGAAAGTAGAGGATAGAAAGCGACCTCATCTTTCTTACTTAAAGGAATAGCCTAGTTGTTTCTAATGTTAGAAGAAAAAAGAGATTGCGTGAGATTTTATGTGGATATTGGCAGCGGCCTTGCAGGTATGGCTGTAATGTGCATGAGCGCATGATGACTGTCTGAGATTTGCCCAAAAACATTTCAGCAGTACCCTAAAATATAGGCCCTTGTGTCCTGTTTTGTAGGCCGATCTCATGTATGTAAGACATGTACGCCAAATAAAAAACGAAAACTCATGGTATCGATACGAGGGAAAAAAGGATTTTGGCGTATAATAACTGCACGTGTTTGGCGTGCAGATAATACGCAGATTTCGTGTGCATATGATACAAAATTTGTTAGTATGCATATAATACGCAGTTGATACATAAAACGTCTAGGTTACGAACGTAACCCACGTTCCCTGAAGGAGGGAACGGAGACGTTACATATGGGAACTCGCCAG
>JAUMHE010000046.1:14422850-14435704 GCA_032359235.1 Enteromius mattozi
CCCCCCCCATATATGTATATATATACACTATCTATGAAGATATGATGAACATTATGACTTTCTAAAATAAATAATAATAATAAATTACAGACATTGAGCTGGGATGGTTAAGTGATTGACAAGACGAGGACAAAAAAAGACACAAGGATCCAGTAATAGACATGGGACTTCTGGTTATATAAGCAAACTCATATTGTACGTTTGGTGACACATCTGCCCTCTCCAAGCCTCCATGCCTAAACCCTTTACCTCTCAATCGCATGGAACAAGTGAGTGTGAGAGGGGACAGGAAATAGAAGAGTCTCAAAGGGACGGTGCAATGTCACCTTACAGCAGCTGCTGTTGTCATCACACTAATGCAGGCGCACTGACCCCTCAACCCCGCAAGTTAATGAGGGAGGAGGGGTCTCACGCAAGGACGACACACACTGCGGCTCAGGGACCGCACAACACGACACAGAAAACCATCTTACCTGGAAATCTTTCTCCTCTAGTATCTCTTTCCTCCATCGCACCAGGAAGGCAGCACACACGTACAAGTGGAAATGAGAGAAACCTTCAGGCTCTGCCTGTGAACACAAAGAGAAAAGTAACACTGAAGTCACGATTGAAGGAGTCATATTGATTTCAATTATGACCTTACAATTATGAGCTCATTAACACATGACAACCCACATTTGCCTGCCAGCTTGGTTCAATAAAAATGAAATAATAAACAAGTACATTTAATAAATATCATACATTTTAAATAAATGAAACCGAAATAAATCAATAAAATAAGTTTTTGTGCTTTAATTTGTTGTTTTATTTAAGATACGTCAAATATACTCAGTCAGTATATTAGATGTTATTTACATATAGATGTCTTAAAGCTACAGTAGCAAAAACAGTCTTGAAAAACTAAATTAATTAACCATTTTTGGTGCAAGAAATCTTGACTAATATTAAAAAGAGACGTCAGATGAAACAGATCAATTGCTACATAACTGTACGATAAAGATCTCTTTAGGAAAGCAGAAGGAAACCACAGTCTCTGGGTTTATGTGAGACTTTTATTATTAAGAGATCGAAAAAAAAAAAAATCCTAATTTAGTTTGACCTTTCATGTTTCTCCTTTTTATTTTTCTCACCACTTATCCCATCTCCTCATTTAGGCTTCTTGACACATTTTCTGATGGTGCCGAAATAAAACAATCAAATTAAAGGGCAGGCTGAAACAAGATGAGCCTTTACGTGAAGGCCTAGTGGGTATAATAATAGTAATTCCTTAACAAGGCCTTGTGTCTGCTGAATGGGACAAAAAGTGGTGTACGTAATCTTTCTCAAACACCTTGCACTATGATAACCCTATTGAACCAATCCTTTCTTCATCTGAATAAGAACATAAAGTCATAGAAAAGAGCTACAGTCAAGTAGAGGCATTAACGAAGTCAGCAAAAGTGATGCAACACAATCACAGTCAATATGAACATATGCATATTGGACCAATGAGATTTCACTGTAGTGCAACATAAACCAAAACCAAGTTTTACAGTGCACATAGGACACAGTCAACTACTTAGGACAAAAGTAATGTGTGTCCTATTTAAGACACTTGATCTATCATCAAGACAGCATCTTCCTTTACATGGGAGGTTCATGCCGAAAAATCTGGCTACGTGAGATGCCACCTGAGGAGCCCACGTGGCGTGACAACTCCAGCTGGAGGTGCAATGAGCTCCACACGCAGAGGAGGGAAGATTATCTGCAATGCCAGACACGGACAGGAGGGTCCTAATGAAAATCAATGGACGTGTTTCTTCCAGCAATAAACAGGAAGGACAGGTCTCCTCTTCAAGGGTAAATGCGGGCAATGGAAATCTTCCCAACTGTACCGCGTGTTAGAACGCTCACACACAAACAGCACGGTATACGGCAAAGGTGGCAGGAAGTAGTTTCGAGACTGCGCATGTTACATCCAGTCCAATTACCCCACAGTCATTCTCAGTCACCTCCTCGTCAAAGTGACCACACAAGCGTGAAATGCACTTAATTAGACACTCAATAGACAAGGCCGGGCTGCAAGGGCATCTGCATATGTTCAGTTGTGCGGGAATGAACTCTATAATGCAAAGCTCTGGCTTTCTTCCACATATTTATAACAGGAAGCGTTGTCGGAATAGCTGTTAATGACATGCACCACTAATTTTATTTTGTTAAAAGACTTAATCCCTAGAAACTGTTGTTTACATAAATAAAGAGACAGGTGAACTAGTGATAAGATGCCATTTTTGCATTTTCTCATTTTCTTTTGAGCATTTTAATTCACCCACGTCATTATGTTCTTTAAAACCTAAATGACTTTATATTATTTCCATGAATCATGCTGATGTTTAACAGAATGCACATTTCTAACTGAAACTAACTGAAAATAAGCTATTATAAAATAAACAGTAAAAAAGGGAATATATTTTTAAATTCTATCAAAACCTAAATATCTTTCCTTTTAATTTTTGCAATGAATCATGAAAATTTATGTTTAACAGAATCTCCAAGCTGCTCTTTTAAAGGAAAATAAGCTTAAACTAAATAAAACATAAATATTAGAAAACAACCTTGAAAATTAGAAATGCTATTTGAATTATGTCATTATTTGTTAAAGAACATGAGAATTAGTAAATAATTTAAATGTTTTCCATGAATCGTAAAAACTGACGTTTAACACAATGCCCAAGCTGTTCTTTTCTAATTGAAACTAACGGGGAATAATCTAATACAAAACTAAAAAATAAATATAACTTTAAAACAATATTGATCATTAGAAATGCTACCAGCATTTCTATATTTAGTTTTTTTGTAATATCTATATTTTATTTTGTTTTACCTTCTTTTCAGTTAGTTTCATTAGTTTAAGTTAACAATAACAACACTGCTCAAATATAATTAGCCCTTTTACAAATTCTAATTTGGATGCATTCGGTTACAAAACATCACAACCATTTAGTGTCACTTTGTCGCATCTGGAACTGTGTGTTTTTATGTGCCAAATATGAATTATGTGCATGTTCAAATGAGATTTGAGAGCTGCAGTAGAGTGGAAGATTATAAACACATTTTCTGCTATATTACAGTCCTTTTTGGAGTTTGACAGTCCCTGGTAACCATCCATGTTCACTGTATGAAAAAACCCCAGCTTGGATGCATTTCTCCTTTGTGTTAGTATATGACAGCGATTATATAATATTTATGGGTGAACTATTCCTCTGCGAAGCAATATGCAATTTGTGCTTAAGCAGAAGGGACTATCTATGTCTAAATATAATCATTGTCATATAAACAAAACCTGCTCTGGGTTTTGAGAAGATGTGTTTTTTCAAAGCCTGTGGTCTAGTTTTATGTGGGAGCGAAGGCTGGGTTCACCTTTAGATGGGCTGTAGTTTCTCTTCATTGATCATTTTAATTATTTTGTCTGTCTCTCCCTCGGGGGGCGAACGGTTGATGATGGGTCTTAATTAATGGGGCCAGTGGGGGAATAGACACAGTGGTCCATTCTGGAACGTTCTGACGCAAGACCTGGTGACACACTTCAGGTGGGATAAGTTTGAAACGAGGACAAACGCAATGCACGTTGTTCACGATTACATGTTCTAAGAATTGTTTTACTCTTTTGTTTGCTATATGTTAGGGTACAGCTGAGACGTTAATAAAGAAATAAATGCATGCATACACATAAAATCAAAGAATGCAAAATGTGTGGGGTGCTTGTCTGTGCAAAAGTCCGTCCAATAATATGAAAACTTTCTTTGATTTTAGTATATAATAGTCATAATCTTTAAATCTTTAAGAATTAGACCACATTTGTGATTTAGTCAGTTCTACTTTAGCTAAAATCCAACTGAAATAACATTAGAATGACTACAATGCTGTAATATAATGTTGTGAATTCTTATTGTTTGTTATTTGTTGTCCACATTGTACTCATAATACATGTGTAAAGATGTCAACATACATATTTTGATATGAATTGTAATCAATTTTACATATGCTGTCGCACCTTTTGAAATTTTGCTGTGCTATTTTTAAATTTAAAGCGTTTAAATAACACACTTTAGTTTAGAGTCCAATTCTCACAGTTAACTAGTTGCTTGTTAGCATGGTTATTATTAATATGCTGTTTATTAACACTTACTTATTCTACATCCCTAATCCTACCCAATACCTAAACTACCTTACTAACTATTAATAAGCAGCAAATTAGGAGTTTAAAGCAAAACGTCATAGTTAATGTCAATAACTGGACCTTAAAATAAAGTGTGATCAAAGTTTATTTTATTTTTATACAGTCATGGCCAACAATATTGACACCCTTGGTAAATATGATCAAAGGCGGCTGTGAAAATTAATCTGCATTGCTAATCCTTTTGATCTTTTATTAAAAACAATCACAAAAAACTAACCTTTCATTGGATAATAAGAATTTAAAATTGAGGAAATATTATTATGAAATAAAATGCTCTTTTTTTTAAAGCCACTTCACTAATTTGTAAAGCTCAATTATCTTTTGCTGCACATTAGACATATATTATTTGTTTTTTTCCATTTTGATGGATGATTAAGGGAATTAGTTTTTCCCTCCTATTTATATTTCTGTGAAACAGAAAGCCATGACTGGATAATTTCATGTTAATAATCAACCTGGAGTGCTCAAAATTGTGAACATGAATGGGACTAAACTTCACAGATATTTTACTCATAAGAATTTCTAGGGGTGCCAATAATTATGTCCAACGTGTATTTGAGAAAAAAAAACAAAACATTTATTTCATAATGATAATTCTCCCTATTTTAAATTCTTATTTTCCAATGAAAGGTTAGATTTTTGTGATTTTTTTAAAAATAAAATATCAAAAGTATTAACAATGCAGATTACTTTTCACAGCCTCCTTTGATCATATTCACCAAGGGCCCCGATATTTTTGTCCATGACTATGTGTGTGTGTGTATATATATATTATATAATACGCTTTCTGCAGCAACTGAATTGCAGAGAACATGTCTCGGGAAGTCCAATCACAGACAAAATTTACAGAGCACCTTCCATCAACAAGTTCCATAACTTAAAGCATCATTAATGTTTGTGGCACATGTGGGACGAGTTATTAGGGTTTGTTCAAATCCTAAGTGAGCACTACTAATTACATTATGGGAGCTAATGCAAATCTTTACAAACTACTCTTGACAAACACGCTCAAAGCGGTAGCCATTCAAAGCAGAATCTCGTAACGTTTTGACAGATTTTTATGTAAATACAAGTGTAAGCTTACAGCCATAACATAAAATCTTCGGGGGCACAGATCTGAGGTCTCATCATGATAAACAGCAAATGTAGCAGTCGGAGCGCTTTGGCAGAATTTTGATGACAAGCACTGGAGATCATTGGTTAGCGAAAAGCCTGCAGTCAGTTTATACTTCCATCACCAAGATCCTTAGAGAGTCAGTTCTAATATTAAGCGTGCTCCTTGCTCATGCAAACACACTCTAGATTTACCAACAAGTCTGTTGAAATGGAGTAGATCTGACATCGAACAGCTCACAACATTCATATCTACCCATCCTTCAGCCCCGAGCAAGAAGAGAGAGAGAGAGAGAAAGAGCGTGCAGATGAAATGGAGTGGGTCGCTCTGAGTTATGTTCAGGGTGATGATTGCCTATTGGTGTAACCTACCGGCCTTAATCAGAGCGGCAGGGAAGATGACCGTCTGAGGGTATCAAGCTGTGACACGCTCCCTGCTACTGTGCTTTATTACTTTATTAAACCTCTCTCTACCTGTGAGATGTGAGACTCCTGCTGTCAGTGGGGAAAAAAATAAAATAAAAATCGTCAACTGTCTGGCAGCATGTGTGCAGTCAAATGTCAAAGGGAGACCTCTGTAATTTGGGAGGATGCGTATATCTTTCAGCAGAACATCAAAAAGCAACAAACATGACACTTATGACGAGTCATGACCTGGTGCTGATCTAAGAGCGCACATGTTTAAGAATGGATGAGTGAACGATTTCAGATAGTGACAGCAGTTTAAATGTGAATGATTGTGTAAATGTTCACCTGTTTGCCAGTGTCATGTCAGATCTAAGCCATTGTCAAAATAGTAAAATCCTTGGTCTCCTCAAGGGAGCTGGTTGTAATGTTGTGTTATCCCGTTGTAGATGATCATGTAAAATATTAGGTGCGTTATTAATGTATGAATTCTATGTTCATGCTTGGTGTGATCAGCCTTGGGAAATATTTCTTGAGCACCAAATAAGAATATTAAATAATTTCTGAAGGACTGTGTTACACTGAAGACAGGAGAAATGGCTGCTGAAAATTAGCAAGAATAAATACAATTTTAAGATTAATTAAATTGTTGCTTTATTTTTAATTAAATAAATGCAAACTTGGTGGATTTCTAATGTTTTTAAAACCCCGAACCCAAACATTTGAACATAGGTAGTTGTTAGAATGTTTAAATGTTTATAATGTAACATTTGCTTTGGATTCTCACTATTACCTAGTTGCATATTAGCGTGCCTATTATTAACATATTGGCTGTTTATTTGTACTTAAAGCACATATTCTGCATAAGCATTTTCTACGTAAAACTACCCAATACCTAAACCTAACTACTTCCTTACTAACTATTAATAAGCAAACCAGGATTTTTTTTAAGCAAAATATGTAGTTATTGGTTTGTTAATAGCAAGAACAGACCTTTAAAATAAAGTGGAGGTTTGTTTTGCATTCTTCAGAGGGTTAATAAATAATACTGTGTTCAATAATATATGTCATACTAATGCAAATAAATAAATAATGTTGCCACTAATGCTAATTCGTTGCCCCAATTAATTATATATCTGGTATTTTATGTAATATATGTACTCTATATACAACTCAATATAAGATTGTGAGACTGATATTTCATTACGGTGGCAAGCCTTTGTTTGATCCAGCAGGTCAGTGCAGTTCTGGCCTCTTTGCTCTTCATCAACCAAAAGTGTCCTTCCAATTTAAGTTACACAGAGTTCTGGCCTTTGCTGTCGGGCGAACTTATACACAGTCCACAAGGACCTAAAAGTTTTTACTATTTTTAACTTGACTTTTGACAACACAAATGCGAAACCTAAGATGACAGGGCTTCCTATAGTCAGGAAGAGCGGGCAATGTACTTAGAGAGGGCATGAGAAAGAGAGAGTGAACATAGACAAAGAACTACATCATCTGACCAAAGGTTTTTCATGCACCTAGTTCCCATAGGAACTGAAGCTTTCGAGCTTCAAAAAGGATACTATAGTACTAGAAAGATAACATCAATGTGCCATACGACTTCTAAAGCCATATGTGTTCCATATAAAGCCATATGTTTGTGTGCTAAGTTGCTATTAATGGATAACCTTCCCAATTTAGGCAAGCTGTTAACTGATGAGACCAGATCAGGTCAATGAGTTTAACTCTGCTGAGAACTGAATCAACCGATCTGACTTAAAAGAACAAATCACAAGAGAACTGGAATGGATGTCAAGGTTTTCAATGAATCGTGACTTAATCAAATGGGTTTAAAATACTTATATATTCAGTAATATTTACAAATAATATAGCGCACAAGAGTGCACATACAGTATGTACCACTAGAGTAATAAATGGCTAATATTCTAGTAATATGCATGCTAATAAGCAACTAGTTAAGACCTTAAAATAAAGTGTTACCTTTTCGCTATAATGGAAAAGAGCAACCAGTACAACTCTTTAAAGTTCTCCTTTTGTGTTTCAACGTCTAAATTAAAATGGAGGTTTGGAATGACTTAAGTGTTAGTAAAAGATGCCAAATGTTTCATTTTTATGCTAACAAATCCTACAGGAATAAGGATGTAGGCATAGCAAGTTCTCAGAAAGCAATATTGTGTCTGAGAGCTACTAAGTCTTGTTCGATTATGGAGTGAATTTGTCCAAAACCATTCACTGAAGTCAGCTTCTGCTCAAGTGGGGTGCAGCAAGGTTGACTTTTGCTAACATTTTTATCGTAAATGATTGAGTGGAGGGTACCCAGTGAGCTGTTGCTCTGTAAGTGATTGAGCAGGAACTACGAAGGCGCTAGCAGAGGAGATTTAAAGTAAGGAGTGATGAAATATTGATGTGCAAGGGGCTGTGCTGCTGACCTGGACCTTGCCTTCTGGGTACTGCCTTTTCTGTGTCAGAAAACATAGGGCAATCATTAGGGGAACCCCACGGGACAGGTAAAGGGATTCAGGTCGCAGGTCCAAATCCCCGTTGGGAAGATTCCGTCCAATGTGCCTTACGGTGAGGTTTTAGATCAGGATTCGACACGGATGAGGAGTAAGAAGAATGAAACTACAGCTTGGTGCACAGGTGTATACAGTACAATACGCCCATGCAAGCCGAATCTGCGAAAAGCTTGGATGTAAATTTGAGAGCTGGGAAAATTTCATTGGTATTCAAGCCTTTAGGAATATGCAGAAGAGCATAGTTGGAATTGGCTAAAGCTAGTGCTTCTTTCCTTGGGGAGATACTGCAGATAAGCCTGTCCTAGCAGAAGCAATCTTCTAGCTCATTACGGAGGCAAAAGGCCTGAGCTGGGGGAGTTTTGCTAAACTGTACAGGGCTAACAAGCACCCGTGAACAGCAGGAAAGCATCAACCATTGCGAGGGTTCAAGCTGAATCTGCTAATTCGCGGCACGCCAACAAACCATTGTGAAGTCCCCCTGGCTCTATAGCACAGAGAAGTCAGTGCAAGACCGCCAGTCTCTCAGCTCAATCACCAAGCAGGGGAGCCAGGGACAACGTGCTCTTTAGCGCAGACGCTATCACGCTTCACACTTAGCCGCACAACTCTTTTTTTTTTTTTTCAAACAGTCCTCCGACAGAAACCATTTCAGCCAGGGCTTAAACGTAACTGAGAATGTGGACCAATGTGGAGAAAAATCCCAGAGCTCCCCCTAAAGGCAGACAGCATAACAGGTTATGAAATTATGAGGTTTGTCGGCAATATCAAACACTCATACTGGGGGGCGTCTCGCCAAAGTCAGCGCCCAGATGTGTGACGCGCAGTTAGAGGTGCGAGCACACAACATTAAAAGAGACTCCTTGCTCGCCTTGGGCTTCTAATAAGTCTCCCCGCTGAGAAACCCAACAAACGCACCGGAGAACTGAGTATGTGATGTGGTTGTACAGTAAAGAGCATAAGACCTTGCTGTGGGCAATGTAGACATACAGGCACACATTTATTCTTTAGTCCACTGACTTCTATTGACTGCGATGGGTCACGAAACATCCCTGTTCACTTTCAGCTCTGTGCGGTAGCTCAATAATTGAAGGCCACGCTATTGATGCGTTTGGTGGGAAGGAAACTACGAAACCACCTGCTGGGTTACAAGCTGCATCATGACAAAGCAAGGTTTCATACATTAAATCAGCTTGTACTGCTGGAAATGCGAGGATGCTCACTCGAGGGAGGTTAATGGAGAAATGAACACTCAAAACTGATGAATGAGTTAAGACCCACACAAAGGAATAATACAGCCAAAGACAAGGGTAATTGTAGCAAGGACAGCACAAAGCACAATAGCTTTTGTAAGCCTCCGCTATACACATACGCTCATACGGCAGATGGCTGTGATACATATCCAGTGCATCAAAGGACCACAGAGGGACTATTACTGTTTTTAGGTTCAAGCAGAATAAGACTACTGAAAGTGTAATTGGACTGATGGGAGGACACCTCAGGCCCTGCGCATGATACTGCCATTGCAAATAATGCAACTCTGCTTCAGTGACGAGATCGTGTCAGTGCATAAGTAATACTTACTTTGGTATGATATGTTTGGCCAAGTCTACAGAGGTTTGCTATCTCAAAACCTAGTATGATAACAAACGGTCTATTTTCGACATGGCTGTACATAAATGGTAAACGATCAAATATGGAAACAAAATGGTTAGACATGTAAATGGTGATCAAAAGTACTTAAAGTCTGCCCATTTTCAATGTTGATGTTAACATGCGACTAAGGTAACAAGGAGCATATTCTACATGTACTCTAATTTTATTGATTGTCATAATATTTTAGAGTTTTTAGTTGGCCCACATTGCATATTGCTTATTATACACACACACCGCACATTTCCATAGAATTGTAACATCACTAAGAAAATTCTACACAGCCTCATCTGCCACTTGAATGATTGGTTATGGTTTTAAAGAACTACATCATCCGATTTTATACTTTTCCATGCATGTAGGAATCAAAGTTTATGGCAATATTAATGGATAATCTTCCATAATCTTCAGTAATCTGAATTCATTTGGAACTGGATCAACTGATCCAGACTTAAAAATACATTAGTTTAAGAATCTTTACTTTCAGTTAGAAAAAAGTGTCAATAGTTTTTAAATGTATTCAGCAAATTGTGTGTCATTAGAACAGAATTAATTAATAAATTATAATTAATATGGAATAAAATGCACAATACTAAAAAGTATATTATATTATAGTATATATTCAACACTGGGAGCAGCAAATCTTATAAAAAGTTGTATGCAATGTTGCCTAGAAATTGACAGAATGCCTACAATTCACAACACTGCTGTCTAATGAGACCGCTCACTAGGTTTTGAGGTACAGCCAGGGAATCTCATAAAATGTGAAGTCTGCCAAAAAACCAGAAGCCTCTACTGAACTTTATACAAAGATAACCGTTCTAAATTAGTTAAATTAAAGAAGCTGTCAGCAGTTTTGGAATAACACGCATACATTTTTCCTACAACCTGACAGATATCACTAAAATAGGTGTCCTGAGAAATCACATCTGTCTCTGTGACAGCCCTAGGCTCTGTAAACAGCAGAAAGAGTCAGGAGAGCAGCTCACACTTTCTTTTTTTTTCTTCTTCTTAATCAAATCAGAAATGTTCTTTGCTTAAGAACCCTGTTGTGTATTCAAAAAAAGCTTACTGTGCATTATAAGTTGTTCATTACATACTCAAACAGAGGAAACTTCTGGGAAATATACTATAAAATTAATTGGGAAACATCAGCTCTTGTGGAGATTTTAGATGCACTTATTAGATTGTAGCTTACACTGTAAATTTTTTTTTGTTAATTTTTTCATAACACATACAACAAAGATAACTGGAGTATGTTTTACTATTTCAGTCTTTCTAGAGTTTTACTTGTAATTCAACGTGTTACTTGGGGGTGGGGGTTTCTCTCGTTTAGGTTAGGCTCGTTTCTCATTGGTTCCCACTTTTTTGGGAACGGAAATGCTCTAAAACGGCAGCTTTGCCAGACTAACTTTGCTCGCAAAATAGAATGTAGCGTCACAGGCTACCAAACCGTACCATGCCATACCAAGTAGTGGAAAAGCGCCACAAATGTCCTAACCAAATTAGATAATGCACACAAGAGGAAAAAAAAAAAGAGTGTATTATGTACCATGAAGAATGAGGAAACAATCTGGGGCATTATCCAAAGTTTTATCCATACATATGCAGTTAGGGGGCCATGGAAACTCCTTTATCAGAACAGAATTATTTGGCAAGGGAATGAAAATTCACATTGAAGCTGGGCAGTTCCATAGACCTCAAGCTTTGATGTACTGCTCAGTGCAGTGCAGAGGATTTTTGTTTACTGTGTAGAGGTTTTCATGAGGAGCAGTGGAGGGTAAAAAAAAAAAAAGAAAAAGAAAAAAGTACTCTGAAGAACATGAGTCAGCGTGTAAAGCAGAAGTGTGACAACAACAAGCAGCACAGATCAAGAAAAACTCACAATGCACTGTGAATGGCACAGAAACCATCTCCCTCAGTGATACAAGGGAAGGTACTCTTTCTGTTTTCAAAAACCCATGAAATATTCATCATTTAGACTTGGCTAATTCGGGCCATCAAGATCTTTAAGGTGAGTTAGTATGACACAGATTGTCAGAGTCGGCGAGGGAGGGAGGGAGAGAGTGCGAGCAGTCATTTTCAGACTATTTGGTTATGCATTAAAAATGCATGGGATGAATTACATTCTATTCCTGGCCTCTGTTGAGGAATTCACACTAGGGTCCAAAATCGAGCACTTGGCAAAACAGAGAATAAGAATAACTTTAAATTTCCAATCGCTGAAACTTCACTTGAGCAAAAAAAGACCAGCAAAGTGTTCAATAAAATATGATTTTACTGAATATTTAAAACATAGTGTGAAGAAACTGTATAAGTTACACTGCTTTAGGATCTGGAGACATTATTTCATAAAGGTAATTTTTTGCCACTAGTAGCATCAAATGGAATGGAAAAAAAAAAGTTTTAAAAGCCCCACAGATCCACAGCGTGTAAATACAGATGATAAGACAATTTGTTAACACTTTTCAATATGGCTTAGTTAACGTACTAAGAATTAATATTACTTAAACAGCATTTATTAATCCTGATGTTTCAGCATTTGCCAATGCTTTATATAATCAAAATTTGTGCTTGTTAACATCAATGCATTGTGAACTAACAATATTTTTTATCATGATAACGATATTTATGACTCCTGGTGGAGTTTTCCGCTGGTTGCGGGGCCGGCTTTGCTGACGGGATGCGCAGCGCGTGTTGCGCGATGGTTATCGTGCAGCCCTAGAACATATGATGGCGGAGCAACGTGAGGAAGGTGCAGAAGTGCAATCGTTAGTTACAAGTTGATGTAAAAGAGGCAGTTTAATTTTATTTATTTTACACAGCTAAGAAAAACTCTCCATTCTAAACATGTTTGGTTTGTTTATTTTTGTGGCTGTAAAGTGCAATAAGAATACACAAGTGAATAAAAGTTCATTACCAAAGGAATAATCGTCATTATTAAT
>JAUMHE010000046.1:14492301-14504062 GCA_032359235.1 Enteromius mattozi
TGATTTGGAGCTGGTTGGAGCTAAACTGTGCAGAGCTGTGGCCCTCCAGGAACTGAGTTTGAGACCAATGATTTAGACCATAGGCCTATTGAACGAAAGATGGCAGTACACTCTCGTTGTGCGCAGCACACCAACTAAAAGAAACGAGGGAGACAAAGAAGATGAGTTAAAGAGACATGCGTGATGTTCACAGCGAACATAAAATATTTTTCCTCTAGGGGGTGCAAGATGGCCTATAAAGCCACGCTGTCCATTGCGCCGCATTAAAATCTCAACAGTTTTTTGTCTCAACAGATATGCAAACATGTTTTTTTATATCTCAGTAGACATGCACAAACTGACAGCTGACGATTACATGTATACTTACTCCATTTATTTGTATAAAATGGTTTAAAAAAATCAGAACCCAATAATCACAAATCACTGTGATTGGTCCACCTTGAGCTGTGCTGAGAAAAGTAACGTATATCACGTGCCTCATGTATAGTTCGTATGTGTATATATATATATATATACATATACATATACATATACATATATATATATATATATATATATATATATATATATATATACAATAATTTGACAGAGATTACCTTTATTAAAAACAAATTCAAAAGAATTATCATTTACAATCATCGTTCTTACCAACTGCAGATAGCAAACCGACGAGCCCCGCCCCTCTAAAAGTTCACCTTTTGCTGTTTTCCGTTCTAATGCGCAGCTCACTTGTTAGACGCATGCGCAGTGTGTAACGGAACGGGTCAACGGACGAAGTTGGAAACAAGACTGTTTGTGAATCCAAATATATTCAAACAAAGAAGCAATGGGTGTGTATAGTCATTTACCTTATAGTCATTTATATTATTTGTCGTTAGATGTCTAATGCTCACACCTATATTATTTCTCATGACTGGGCTGTTGATGTATCATAGCCCTTATGTACACAGAACTGGATGAGGCTGATAGATTATTTACTGGCAGGCTGAAACGTTATTATTAGTTTTTACTTGCGCTTTTGTTGCATTTTTTTTACCACACAAATTAATATACGCGTATATCTGTGTGTGTGTATATGCAAAACGCAGCACAAACACACATATTTGCTAATTAATATGCAACATATTTCATGTCATTTTTTAATTGTTGATTTCAGTATTAACATTTTTCAAAATCCTGAAACTTTCATTTAAAGGTTTAAATGATTTTAATGTGGAATGTGAATTTGAAATATGAATTCAGCTATCTGAATATAGATAGTCATGTATAAATGTTTGTATATCTATGTCCTTGTAGAGTCTGTCCCTCCTCTCTCCTCACTTCGCTTGCTGGTTTCTCCTCTGCGCCTCACATCCGCCTTCATGTGGCAAGTTGTCAAGGATCAGAATGTGGAGCAGTTTGGAAAACTGGAAGAATTTGTTTCTGTGATGACAAACCTTGTGCCAGAGCTCTTAAGTAGGAGGCAGAGGGCCACTTTGATAGTAGGGCTACGTGCAAAGGTAAGATATGTTTATGTACTGTTTTTGTTACTGTTTTTATTGAGGTCTTTTTTTTTTCTTCGTTTATTTACTTATAAAGCAAAAAAAATAAACACAACAATAGTTTACCACAGTGCTTTACAGAAGAAAAATGTAAAAGATAAAGATAAAAATACATAAGACGCAGATCTCACAGATAAGGGAAGACTGTTCCATAGCCTAGAACTGGCCACTGCAAACGCACTTTATTGTCTGTACATACTGTCTGAGGGTCGCAAGCATCTGGCTGACTTATTCACATTTACAAGATCTGACAAATAAGAAGGTGTCAGACCATTTAAGGACTTATAAACACAACAAAAACGCACTGGCAACCAATTCAGAGACATAATGTGTTCACTTTTACAAACCCCTGTTAAAAATCTGACTGCAGCATTTCGAACCATTTGAAGTCACATCGAGGATTTGGGTAGTCCAATATACAAGTAGTTACAATAGGACAAACTTGATAAAAAAAAGGTTAAACTTTTGTTTTGATGGAAAAAACATGACTTGACTACTAAGATGATATGCTGGTCAAACTTAAGGGAAGAATCATAAATAACTCACAATTTTTTTGCACTTGTTTTGATATGAGTTTAAATGAGCGCAGTTAAAATTTGGTTTTCCTTTACCCACAGAGGGCCCAAAGACAATTGCACTCATCTTACCCTCATGTAAATGCAAAAACAATTTACATCACAGATATTACATCAGCTAAGCATGCAAGCAAGGTTTCTAAACCTTTCTGTTCTGCTGACACAGTGGTAAAATGTGGTACCCACACTCCTACTTTATAAATGAGACCGCTATGATTGCTGTATGTAGCCAACAAATGTGACCTCTGGAGTTGCGCAGCCTTTGAAATAAAAACCTTTATATTTGGACAATAACTTTACTGAAACAATATTAAACAATATTGAATACTTGCTTTATTGCTGAATGTACTGCTAAAGTTACAAAGGAGTTTTAATTTTCAAAAAGTGAAATGTCAGTTATATTTTCCACTGTCAGTAGCTGCATGCTTAAAATGTATTGTTTTCATGAAGTAGGTTTTCCTTAATAATTAATTGTTGTGTATAAATAATGTTGACCTAGACCAGAGTTCATATATTGAATTAATTAAAAAAACTTAGATACTGTCCCTCATGTATTAATCGTTGTATGTTTTATGTTATGTTATGTTATCGTTTAGATGATTCTTGAGATGTGTCGAGGTGAACTCCCAGCAGACCTTCATACCGTCAAATCACACATTCACCAATTTCAGACTGCTGATTTATTAAAGGTATGTAAAGTCTGGATGTTTTTTTAACCTATTGCACATCTCTTTGTTTTTACATATTTAATCCAAATAAATTATAAAAAATTTGTAGTATAAATTGTTTGTTTACGGTCAGAGAAGAACTAGCACCCCAACTGAGCCTGGTTTCTCCCAAGGTTTTTTGCTTTCTCCATTTTTTCACAGATGGAGTTTTAGTTCCTTGCCACTGTCACCTCTGGCTTGCTTAGTTGTGGACACGTAATTTCTAGCGATTATCATCTTTGATTACAAAGATCCTATTAAAATGAGCTGACATAGAAAAAACGACGTATCTTTGGCTAAAATTGAGTGTTTAATCTTGTCATTATACATTACTGACACTCTATTCTCCAGTTTGATACTGTTCAGTGCTTTGGCACAATCTGTATTGTTAAAAGCGCTGTATAAATAAAGGTCAAGATTGATTGATTTACTGCCATGAAAATAGCCTAAGATGCTGACATGGCATTAAATAAAAATATACTACTACTGCTCCAAATAAAGTATCACTTTAATAAAACTCAGATGAAGCACTCAAAATGCCTATTTGCACTGTGCACCTGCATTTACTTTTTTACAGGATGATTCAGATTGATTCAATTCAATTCTAAATCAAGGTCTGTGGACCCTTAAAAAAGTTATAATTTCAAAATTAGGTGTTAAATAAAATTGGCATTAAAATGTCTTAAATCCATGTTTAAGAGAACTTAAAAATGTATCTAAACTGAGATTTTATTGGCACTTGCTTTTTGTGTATTTGTCACATCATATGGTGTTTTGCTGTGCAACTCTACAATTTCCATGCAGGTTTTAAATTTGATCCAAGACGGCTCAAAAAAAAAAAAAAAAGGCAGTTTTGATGTTACATTGCATTGCTTTTTTTGTTACAAATGCTCTTGTTTTTTCTACTGTAGGTTTTGGAAAAACACTTTTGAAAATTGTTTCTTCTGTTGCTCATCACAAACCAAACTTTGAGTTCCTCTACATCAGTGCTTTGTTTACAAACATAGCATCAGAGCCCTTATCTAGATTGTCCAGCTGCATGTTCAGAAATGCAAAAGAAGAGCCAATCCCATCATGTCTGTACCTGGCCCTAGACTGGGACTTGTTCTGGAAGTGTTTCAATTATTTTTCTTTGTAGGCTAACCTATCAGAGCAACCAAGTGTCACCACGTAGGCAAAGTGTCTTGAGTTAGTTTACTTTGTGTTTTTGTTGAAATATAGCCATTAAAGTTGGTTTTACACAAATTGGTGTACATCCCATTTGCTGCCATTAAACTGTAGGTGTAATTATACCCTAACTGAAAATTCTAATTGAATCACATAAGTCAACAAAATTCTGATTGGTTCCAAAGCTTAGATACATATTAAACCAAGTGATTATTTAGGCGTCAGCAACTCAGAGCAAGCCCAAATATTTGACACCTTGGGAAAAAATAACTCTCAGCATGTAAAGCAACATATTTTCTCATCCCTTCTTGCTGTACTACTTAGGAGGTTAATTACTGATTAACTTCATTAATCATAAAACAAGGATTAATTACATAACATAATTAATCAATATGAAGCACTCCATCCACTTCTTCAATACTCTATTTATGCTGGCATTAATGCTATTTGTGTGGTTTTTCTGTCTACAGGTGAGTGACACCGACATGGAGAGTTTACAAGAGAGCGTACTTCAACTTGTCCTGAGCTTGTTAGAGGACTCCATAAAAAGAGAATACTTCTTTCAGGTCAGTGTCTTTAAAATAATCATAGCATAGTAAAATTATCAGGATATCCAGGGTCAGCAGTTCTAAATAAAGTGAGATTAAATAGAATAAAGTATTATTTTATTGATTATTGTGTTACTCAATCCAGGCCTTACATTTTTTTTCTAGGAGCTGTATGTATTAACATGTAACTGCAAAAAAGTTATGGTGATACAATGGGAATCAAACCCATGGTCATGGCATTGCTGGAATATGATACAACTTTTTTTTTGTCTGTGGGTGAATGTCCGTTCCCAGTATGAATAGGATTTTTAGAGAGTTCTCTTGCACTTTAAAGTAAAGTCTGCAGTCCTTATGTAAGAGACTTGAAAACATGTGCCAAAGACATTTGATGTCCAGCCTGGACCAGAAATTCTATATTTGATTTAAGAGTGTTTGAGAAGTTGCGAACAATTAATTTCTGTTTTTTTATAGATAGGTTTGCATGCAAATTTTAGATGAAAGGAAGTGTTTGTATTTCAGGAAGTCTTTCCAGTCGAGTACGGTCCTGACTTTGACAAAGCACTGCAAGTCCTTGTTGGATTTTTTCTATCCAGATTGGAGCAACTTTTGCCTGTACCAACCTTCAAACAGGTCTAATAATACATGCTTATCAAATACTAACCATATCTGAATGATTCAAGCAAGCTGCTAGTTATTAAGCATTTTTGTTTATAAAGTATAATTAATTGTAGTATAATCGTTACTACAATAGTTTCTAATTATATTCATTTTCTTTAATTCCAGCTATCATTGTTGCTCAGCTGTCACCCTGGGGAGCTAGATGCATGTGTGGACTCGGTTTGTAAATCACACAACTTGCTATCCTTGCTGCAGATGGATGTTTGTGGGACCTTGGATAAAAATGGTAAAATTTAGTCCTTGTATATCAGTATTTCTGTGCTTAAGGTTCCTTTAATCGAACTTGGTTAATCAGATATTTAACAGTATACAGGGTTGAGAACTTTATATACTGTTCCTTTTAACATCGCTGGATACTCTTGCTTAGTAAAAAAAAAAAAGGAAAATGTTAAATCCATGCAATGTTAAATCCAAGTCACACCAAAACTTATCTGGTTAACCACGTAAGCCTTGGTTGAAGAATAGAACCTACTTTTGTTAATGTAAAAAAAAAAAAAAAAAAAACAGTTGCTCAGCACAATTGGTCATTGGCTAATTTTGTTTTTGTTTTTTTGTTTTTTGAAGTTCTTCCATCAATAGTGGAAGACCGAATAGTGTCATCATTGTCTTTGCCACCTGTTGGTGACTCAGTCATTATGAAACAGCACAACAATGATGGCACATTACTGCCTATTGATTCTGAAAACCTGCCAAACCAACAACATGGTGTCGACAAGGAGACTATGACAGGTGATCCAAACGTCCAGAATGTGGGATCGAGCTTCGGCAGTGAGTCCTCAGAGTCCTCTAGAGACAGTGATGGAGAAAAAGAAGCAAACTCTAATGTAGATGAATTGCAACGGTAAGTTACCTTATTACTAGGTGGTAGGTCTTAGATGGTAAGCTAGTTGTACATCACCCAACTACTCAGTCACTATTAGACCTTTATCCCAGCAGAATTGATTACCGGAAATGCCCGTTGAAGCAGTGTATCGATTCTTCCGGTTATGCATATTTTCAATATGCTGTAATCACCTAGTTGAATAAAAGCCTGTTAAAATGAGCATCTAAAGGATCATTTCAAAAGCCGGACATTTTCAGAGACGGGCAAAGATATATTCTGATGTACTGAGCACTGATACTTTTAAGGGTTAGTTTACCCAAAAGTGAAAATTCTCTCACTAGTTACATACCCTCATGTCGTTCCAAGCCTGTGTATGTTTTTGATGAAATCTTAGAGCTCTCTGACCCTGCATAAACAGCAACAAAACTGTAATGTTTACAGTCCCAGAAATGTAGCAAGGACGTTGATAACACAGTGGCTTCAGTTTTGCAGAGCTACTTGAATACTTTTTGTATAAAAATAAGAATTGTTTTCCCCAGAATGTAATCGTGTTGTTTTTATTCAGCGTGTGCATGCTTTTTCCTGAACATAAACAATGCTGATTATGTTGATTACTTTCTGGACAAAGTGCATGCATACATTGTGGTGCACTCTTCAAAAATGGCAAAAAGTGTTAACTCGGGGGAGAAGAGTTGTTGAATAAATTGCTATTTTTGTTTTCTTTGCACACAAAAAGTATTCTTGTAACTTCGCAAAAATTAAGTTGAACCACTGATGTCACATGGAATGTTTTATCTATGTCCTTGGAACATTTCAGCTCTGTCAAAGAGGGTCAGAGAGTTCTCAGATTTCATAAAAAAATATTTGTGTTCTGAAGATGAACAAAGGTCTTATGGGTTTAGGATGACACGAGGGTGAGTGATTAATAACAATAAAAAAAAATTGGGTGAACTAACCCTTTAAAGGCAACTTCTGAGACTGTATCTTGAGCAAGAATTTTTACAACATTCCACAATAAATTTCAAATTTTATACTGTCGGGCTGTTTCAAAAAATCTGATGTGGGCTTGTTTGGAATCTCAAACTCTCTTTTTTTGTGACAGAATTTGTTCTGTAGCATTCCTGAATTAAATTATAAATTGTTTTGGTGAAAAAGATCCCTTTTTTTCATTTTGTAGGAGTAACTCAGAAGAACCAAGTGTACCGTCATCCACCGATGATGCTCATAGAGGTACAGCCTCTCTGAATGACAGTTGAGATTCTCATCATATCTTTTCAGGATCTTTAAACCGTCTCTGTTTGTCATGGTTTCCTCTAGGTGATTTGATTTTTCAGACAGCTGTTCCTCTCCAACGGCCCTCTCTTGACACCTTCCCAAACACACCTTCCAAAGGCTTCCACTATGCAGGCAGGACTGTACATAAATGTCAGCAGTGTACAAAATACTTTATTTATCGCTCTGATCTTGTCAAGCACCAGGAAATTCACACACAGACAGGGACCCATGAGTGTCCTCAGTGTGGGCAGGTTTTTGATGATTCAGCACAGCTGGTGTCACACAGAAACACCAACTGCAATTCCAGAGTTTTTAAGTGCATCAAATGCACAGCCCACTTTAGATCCCTCAGGACCCTATACAGGCACAACCGAGTGCACAAAGAGAAAACCACACATAAGTGCCCCGAATGTGGACGGCTGTTCACAAGTCTGTCACGATTAGTTGGCCACCGGCGAACTCACCGAACTCCCGCTGTTAAAAGGAACTACACCTGCAAACAATGCAACGAGACTTTTGGGTCGTACCGAGCCAGTTTAATCCACCAGAAGATTCACAAAGTTAAAGACATCCGCCCGTCTAAACCGGAACGGCAGCCAGGAAAGTGTCGTTTTTGTGACTTGACATTCAACGTTGACAGCGAATTACGAAGCCATTTAAAGACCCATGCAGAGTTCAGGCCATATATATGTGACCAGTGTGGGAAGTGCTTTTCAGCGAACAGCAGCCTGCTTGCCCACCTCTCAAATCACACGGGTGAAAAGCCTCTCCTTTGTTCGCAATGTGGAAAGCGATTTTACAGCAAAATCCAGTTAAAATCCCACATGAGATGTCATTCTGGTGAGCGACCGCACGTCTGTCCGTACTGTGAGAAGCAGTTTTCACTTTCTGGGAACTTGAAGATCCACATCAGAATTCACACTGGGGAGAAGCCGTACGTTTGCCATCAGTGCGGAAAGGGTTTTGTCTCCGCTGGATGCCTGCAGGTGCATTTGCGCTCTCACACAGGAGAGAAGCCGTATCAATGTAAAATCTGTGGCAAGAAATTTGTGGTTTCAAGTCACTTGACGGCGCACATGTGCTTTCACACTGGGGAGCGTCCACACTGCTGCTTGCAGTGTGGGAAACGATTCATCCGACGTTATGACTTGAGCAAACACATGTACACTCATATTGGGAAGAGGCCTTTCCCGTGTCCTCTGTGCACGAAGGCTTACACGTGTCGTACACACCTAAACAGACACATGAAGAGCCACAGTGTTTGACTCGAATCATTTTGTCATCCTGAGTGCCTTGTGTGGAGTGAAATCAACCATGATCTTTAAAGCAATAGTTCACCCAAAATGTAAAAAATCACGTTAAATTTACGTTATTTACTCCCTCTCATGACTCATGTGTAAACCCATATGCTGTTTTGTTCCTGTGGAACAGAAATACATTGTAAAAGAATCTTGATGCAGGCGTTATTTCAATTGACAGTCCATTTTAAGCTTTAAAAATGACAACAACAAAAATAGAGATAATATTAATTAAATAGTCCGTATGGCTTATGCGCTATATTCCAAGTCTTGTGAAGTGCGAGTAACAAATTTAAATTGTTTTCATGCCCTTCTACTGAGCTGTTAACTGTGACCAGATTGAGTCGTTTATTTGAGAACTGGATCAGTCTGATTTGTTAACCATATTATCTGATTTATTAAAAAAAATGTCTCAAGGACAAGTTTTTAACAGCTTACTGAAGGGGAGAATTACAGCTAAATAACAATTTAAGTTTGCCCTGTTTCCCACACTCAGCTATGACTTCAGAATACTTGCAGACATAAGTGTGAGTAAATAACTACAGCATTTTTGCTTAGGGTGAACTATCTCTTTTAATTAAAACATGTTTCACTTTGTGTCCTGCCAAGCTGATGTCCTTGAACTTGTATGAGCTGCAGTTCATTTCAACCAAGTAATCTGAAGAACAGCTGCAACATTTTTTTGCATTACTGATGTGTAACACTGTTTCGTGATGTGGATATTTTTTCTAGAATATAGGTTTGGAGCCAACTTTTGTTTTTTTAGATTTTTTTTTTTTTCTAAGATAATTTGAAGCTAGAATTATCATCAGTTAGCAACTATTAATGAAATTTGCTGAATATTATAGCCTCATACGAAACAGAAACAATGTTCACTTAAAGTGGGAATTAAAAATCATACAAAACAAAAGAGGTGCTGTCATTTTTAAATGTCATTTGAACATTAGATGCTCAGTAAACAAAACTAAAGAATTGATACGTTAGAAAAAAATCAAACCCTTTATGTATAAGAATACATCACAATACATTATTGAATTGATGTTCGTTATAATTTTTTTAAATCAAATTAATTAGTAATTATATGTTTAAATTGTTATTTACTTGTATACAAAGCAAGTTAATTGTAAAAACAACGGCAGATACAGTAACGTTAACTTGCTCTGGCCCCCTCCATATACCTTAGTACGAAACGAAATGAAAATCTGTCCGCGATAAACTGTTACTATTTTTCTGTTTTAATTGTTTTTATTTTTAATTATTTAATGGTGTTCGCTATTGCTGAATGTTCGGATATTGTTGTTATTTTTAGTAAATGTTAACTTTAACAGTTATTGTTGTTAATGCTTTTGTTATATTATAAAGCTGTAAGGGAGCACTAAAAAAGGAGGAGGAAAAGGCAGCAAACCAAGTAAGACGTCTTTTTTGCAGAGGTTGTTATCTTTACAAAATATTAAGAACATCTCTGCCTTTATTTTGCGCTTTAATCAGTAATAAAGTGACTTTTATTTTGAAAATTGCAACATCCGGGTGACGTCTGTGTTTAGGCTTTAACGCGTGTTTACGTTGCATCCAGCATCGGAAAATAATGGTGACATTTTCCAGTCAGCGATCAAATCACAGCAAATGATTTAAATGGTGAGTGTTAATGTTTCTTATTAGCGTATCAGTGGACAACTGTAAATTCATTTGCTGACGAGTATTAAAGTTTCTCAGTAAGAACCCTGATTCATTTATCGATGGATAGATTTTACGGTGATTGGATGTGTAGTTTTTGTAGATGGTGCAGTAGAGTGTCCTGAAGACTTCAGATCCTCCACTTCCTTCCCCTCTTGATCCAGACCCATATAATGTGGCCCCCCTATACCTATCATCACCTGCTAGCCTTCCTGCTCACGTTCCTCAGGTATGCTGTCCTGTTCCTACCGCCCTCCGTTCTTGCCATGTTAATCAGTTTCTGGCTATGTTACTGAACATATTTAGCTTTTCTTTATTACTGTGTTCCCTGTGTTTGGAGAGTGTTTTTGTAGGGTTTGGGTGTTTAAAAAATTGTCACATGCTTTACATCGATGGTTTACTCTGATATATGTCAAATTGTACATAACAAGAATATTGAACTTTGAGTTGTTTGCCATCTTAGATGACAAGTAACACAAAGTTCATTGTGTCATTTAACCAGTTGATTTCTTGAAATGTTGTATCATTAATCTATAGGTCTCTGAGTTCTGCAGGTGGTTCGTTTGAACATATAATTGGAGTTTTTCGCTGTTTGCAGTTTAAGTGTAAAAAAATATTGCTAAGACAGTTTTTATTTTCAGTAAATTTGCAAAGTTATACATTTTAAATTTGTCATTATGCAGTGTGGCATGTAAATAATTTGTGTGGGGGGAAAATGTGGAGAAATAAATAATAATAGCATAACATTGTGAGTATAAGAGTATTTGTGGTATAGAAAAAAGATAAGAAAATAGTGGTTTAAAATGCATGTGCCAAGTTTCATAGAAATGTTTGCTTTGTATTCCTGTTGGTGCCATATGGTTTTGAAGTTTAAATGGCATGACTTGGTGTAATTTATAACATCCCCTCTGTATACAGCTATGTCCTGCTTCACTCGTCACGTAAGACTTTCAGTAATGTGAAAGTAAGCATCTCGGCACAGTGGACACCATCAGCATTCCAGCAGAACAGCAGCATTTCAACTTTGTCTCCAGGGGAGGTGAGGATATAACACACTGCCCATTATCTAACTTTTTCATTAAAAAAAATAAAATAATAATAATTCCTTAGCCTCAAAGATATGACCGTAGGAATTATATTATTAATTATTATTATTATTATTAAGCTATGTATTTTTATTTAAAAACATTTTTTACAGACTTGAAAGTACAAACTCAGACGAGACCTAGACTGCCTCTATTAGTGTAATGAAAAAATGAAAATGTACTCTGTGTCTATATTTAAGTTTTCATAATTTATTTTATGGTTTACAGGTTTATGGGACTCAATATATATTAAGTGTCCTTAACTACCGTAATCTTATGTTTAAATTAATACAAAGCACTTATTATACATTGCACTTACACTACCGTTCAAAAGTTTTAGAACAGTAAGATATTTAATGGTTTTTAAAGATGTTTCTTCTGCTCATCAAG
>JAUMHE010000046.1:14508701-14523433 GCA_032359235.1 Enteromius mattozi
ATCCATGTTACCCTATACAACCTCAAAACCCTTCAAATGCTCGAACCCCGGTAATTGCTGCTTGCAGCTATATTTGTATTTGTAGTTGTGTTTCTTAAAAACCAGCATATACAAAAGTACAGATACAAGAGAGCTGGTTTTGGGTAATTTAGGCAAAATAGTGTAGTTGTAAGCTGCAATAGCAAGTAATAGTTTTAAGTAACCAATTGCACAAATCTTATTGATACAAGATTGTTTTCATCTGTTCTCTTTTTTTTGTTTGTTTGTTTTTTTTTTTACTAAGGACTAAGTAACTACTCTGAGACAGGTTTAAGATCAGTGTCAAGAGACTCAGACAGTCAGCGTCCTCTGATAAGTGATGATGAAGAGGAGTTATGTGATGAATACTCCATACAGCAGCGGGATGAGGAGCCTGAACCACAGCCCAAAGCCATCGGCTTTCTCCAGGCCTTCTGCCTGCCAGGAGTCATTCCTGTCAGTAGCCATTTAACCGCTTCCTTACTTTCATACTTGTGATGGACCACTGTTGTTGACTTATTTGCTGTCTGTCTCCTGCAGTATTCTCTGGCTTATGCATGTCTGAAGCTGGTCAACTACTCTTTCTTCTTCTGGCTGCCATTTTATCTCAGCAACAACTTTGGCTGGAAGGAGGTTCAAGCCGACCGGCTTTCTGTGTGGTATGATGTGGGAGGCATTGTTGGTTAGTACCCAGTTTTGTTATATATTTTTCTGAGTTCACTCTAAAAGAACCAAGCCGATCAAAAGATCTTCAACACACGTACTGGTGATTTGGATTTCTGTCAGTGATAGTAAAAAAAAAACAAATGCACATCATGACGAAATTAGACAATTTAAATGGAAACAAGCAAATGACCAAAAAATCTGGTTAGATATTAACAATACAAGCAATGATTTGAAAGTAAATCCTCATATTGTAAATGTAGTTTCAAATAATCCAATCATAAGCAGTAAATCAGGAACTTTATTTTAGCTGAGAGGTGAATAAACACTGCAAAACTGAAGCGCGATAGAATATATACTATAGAAGGCTAATTAACTGACCCAAACACATACAATACATTAGTTATGTATAAACGCAAAATATAAATAATGAATTTATAGCTACACAAAATTTTGCTTTAAAGAATGACTCATTTTATATATAAATACTTCTCAAAAAACACTGCCTGCAAATATTTGGACAGCTTCTGACCAGTTGTTATCAGTAAAAAACTGCAGTTTGCAGAATTTAGCAGTTTGCAATCACAGTGTAAAGAATTTGCTAATATGTGGAATCCTATGTCTTCCAGGAGGAACAGTACAAGGCTTGATCTCAGATCTTTTGGGAAAGCGAGCTCCTGTGTTAGCGATCAGTTTGCTGCTGGCCATGGGAGCATTAGTGGGATACAGCCGTGAGTTTAGAGATGTCTATAAAATCTGAGTCGGACCCTTGATGATGCTTCTTTTTAATCATAATTTAAGAAATAAAACCAGAATATTTATTCATTTAAATCTTTGCACAGACTCTCCAAATAACCAGCTGGTAAACGGAGCTCTTCTAGCAACAACAGGTGACATTATGATATTATTAAAAAAAATTATAACTATGGACTCAGTCCAGTTATTCCTCATTCCTGTTTAGGAATCCACTCAACATTTGAATATTTTAATAATTTGTTGCAGGCTTCCTTATCGGAGGCCCATCAAACATGATCAGTTCAGCGATCTCTGCAGATTTGGGTCGACAGGAGGCACTGCATAATAGTCAGGAGGCTTTGGCCACCGTCACGGGAATAGTGGACGGCACAGGAAGCATTGGAGCAGCGGGGGGACAGGTAATGCTCTATTCCAAAGGCATACTTTAAATTGTTTTCTTTGGTTTTAAACCATTTAACCACATACAAGATTTATTTGTATCTGTGGGGCTAATGAGTGAATTAAATTAATTTTCATGATCTAGTACAGAAGGAGTAGAATCAAGTCCTTACTTTACCCTATCTTGTTCACTCTGAAATATGCTCTGCTAAAATTGTATGCTAATCATTTTCCTTGTGTATGTTTTTAAATGACATTACCTTTATTTCATGTGCGAGTACTAATTTAAAAACATCTCTGTTTTGTAGTATCTAGTATCACTTATAGAGAGCAAATTAGGATGGATGTGCGTCTTCTATTTCTTCATAATTATGGTAAGATGAGCAGATGAGTGTGCGCTTAGAATAAACAGGCTTAAATCAGTGTTCTTCGTCTTAACATTTCTCTTTCTCTCATCCACAGACAGGGTGCAGTATACTCTTTATCATTCCACTCATTTACCATGATATCCGCTCCTTGTGCCGGGACAGTCAAGCTCGAACACATCAGCTCTGAGGTGGACTTTCTTTACCTGAAACGGAATAGAAAAACAGGGCATTTTGAAAGTATAGACATGCTATTTGTGAATTCATGTTCTGTTTTAGTATTTTGTTTTCAGCAACATAAACTTCACATTTAGTCTGGCTGCTTCATATCAAGGCATTGTTCAAACTGCCAGAAAATGTTAGTTTTTTCTTTTATTAACATGAAAAGCAAATTTCACAATGATCTGACCCTGGTTTTATTTGTTTGGAAGACTCTTGGCAATGTGATGATTTGTACCTCATTACTCTAGTAACCACTGTCTGAACAAAAGGGTCACCAATTGGCAGTGCGGTCATTTCTAAAGGTTAGATATCGAAACCAAATCAAATTTGTTTTAGATTTGTTGCCATTTCCCATTTATGAACGCCATCCTGGAATATTGGAATTAGTATTTGTTTTATTTCTGTGTATTGCTGCCAGCACTTTTTTTTTTTTTTTTAAGTTTTTAAATTCCGGTTTTATAATTATTGTTAGAGGGCAGGACCCTCTTGAGCTTAATTCATGGTGTATTGAATGATTACTTGAACCGAGGACATATATTCATAGCATCATGTAGGTTTTTGGGGTGGTAATTTCAGTGTTAGATGTGCACCTTTTTCTTTTTAATTCAAATATTTAATTCACAGTGTATAATGGAATATTTAAATGTAACACTACAATTCAGCAAATGTATGTTTTGTATCTAAACCATTGGAACCTGTACATTTATTGCGTGAATGTTTGAAATGTGAGGTATATTGTTCCAATATATATAGTCATTAAAAAACAGGCGAATAACATGTTTTTATTGAACAGCTAGGGTCAATCACCCAACCATCCATGCATCCATGTATCTGTGTTCACTCATTCTCAGCCTGTACCATATATGTTCATAATAATTGAGGAAAAATGAAAAGCAATCAAGACTATAAATTAAACTAGTTCATGACATTAAACAGGAACAGGAAAAAGAAGAGCATGTGTATCATTTCTTTTCTTTTTCTCGTAATCATTCTTAAAATCTTTTTTTTTTTTTTTTTCTGGCTTTGATTGTGGCAACATTTCTTTTTCCAAGCGGCAAAGCAAGCAGCAACTTTAAGTTGTGTTTATACAACCAAACCATTTATGAACTAAATTTGTTATTGATTAAATATCAAAGAATCCTAAAAATGTATTAGTGTGCACAATATAAATAAGCAGGGCAACTGTTTTCAACATCCATAACACTAACAAATGTTTCTTGAGCACCAAATCACCATTAGAATCACCATAAGAATAATTTCTGAAGGATCATGTCACATTAAAAAACTAGAGTAATGATGCTGAAAAGCTTTGATGTCCATCAAAATTTCCATGTTTGTTTCAGTTCACAGTGGATTGACTAATATTAAATACTGAAATTAAGATTAGTAAATGCTTTAGAAGTACTGTTTATTGTTAGTTTGTCTTAATGTAGTTAACTAATATTAACAAATGAAACATTCCATAAAGAACCATGCTTTGCAAGTCTTATATAGGACCTTAATGGCATTCTAAAGATTTTTTTAAGTATGGGTTATTTTTAATACATTTACAACAGTAAAGTAAAAAGTGGGATAAAAAGACGTGATAGCTTTAAAATGTGTCACAAATTCAGTATTTGAACTGCTATTGAAATCACTGATCATTCAATATACAAAACTGAAACATTTTTAAGTTATATTTACTGGGGATTTTTTAAGGACAGAGTAGACAAAAAGCAATGGGAGGAACTCAAACTTGGGTCACCCGAGTTTCAGATGTAAACGTTGCAAGATAATTTTGTGTTTAGGTATCTAAACTGAATGTGATGTGATTACATGTAAGAAAATATGTACACCCTTTATAAAAGTATATTGCAGGTTTTGCATAAACCACTAAAAATATATCGCCAGATGTACAAACATGTAAAAAAAGAAAGCTGTTAATTTATATTCTGACACATATCCACTATGCTACAATCAAATAAAGACATGCTTCCCAATAAATTGCTTTTACATATATTTTATAGGTGATTTTTACATACAAACATGTACACAATTCAACATGTGAAGTCAGCTAGTATTAACATGTTTTAACAAGTAACATTCAATGATATAGAAGTACACATAGCTACGAATTCCCAAGATACCATGCAAAACCAAAACAAAAAAACTTTTGACAAATCTGCAACAGAAGCTGTATGGTAATGTCATCATTATGCCAACATTTAGAGCATGATACAAAATTGTTCATATAAAGAGTCACTTGAAATTCTTCCCCAATAAAGAATGGCGTAGAATAAGGAAACCGTGAGTTGTTTTTTTTAATTGTTCTAAAAATAGAACAGTACTCACACAACATCATGTAAACCTTACATAAAGTACTTCTCATAAAAAAAAGTGCATCCATGATAAAAATTGCTACATTTGACTTTTTTATATATATACATATGTGTGTGTAAAAAAATGAAGGTTCTTGTCATTTGATGAGGTAGAGCACTAATATATTTCTATGAATATATTTTAAAAAGATTACAATTTGATGGACTGCTTTAAGAGAAAGTAACTGAGTGAACTGTCTAGCATGTGTCTTCGCGATGAAGGGCAAGAAAAAAATCTCATTTATATATTAAATAAGTCTGAAACACAATTTTGAAGTCTACAAAGCAAATTCTGCAGTTTTACTTTTAAACAAAAGGTTTAGTTTAGGGGCTTAATTTAACAACTATTCAAAGGGCTTTAAAGCAACTGTATGTAGTTTTGTGTATTTCTACAGCTTTGTGAGTGGAATTGTAATGTAAAGCAACCTGGCATTTTACGTGGAATTTTGGATCTGCTCACCAGAATTACATAGCCTACTTCAAAACAGAAGTTTAAGGGGAGTGTGTGAAAGAAACAGAAGACAACCGCTTTGTTAGAAATCAATGTACCATTAAAATATTTCTAAAACTAAGACTTCAAGGTAAAAAAAAAAAAAATTACAGTTACTTTTAAGCATCCTATTTATTGTGGAGCAATTACTTTTGTTATTTGAATCAGCTGCCTCTTTTTTATAAAAAAAAGTCTCAAATGCATGGCTAATTCAAGCACATATCATACATTATATCTTGCATGCACAAAGCAAAAATACAGTATTAAAAGAAGTTACTGTACAAATGATTGGTTATAATGTACTTGCAATTGATGTGCTAATACTAAAAGTAAAATTCAAACTTAAGATACAAATCATTCAGTTTTCCCCCACGTCTGCAAGACATCATGCACATTTGTCAGAAAATTGGCCAGACACTACCCAAATAATTTTTTAAAGGCAATATCCTTTTTCATACATGATTAAAGATCTTGTTTAACATAACTTCAAAGTTATGGTAGCATATCTCATGTCTATAACAACAGAGTCACATCAACTCTCAATTTTAATATGCTTCATGAAAAACTTTAATGGCTCAGGTTACATCGTTTTTTGGGTCACATTTTAGTTTGGGGACGGTCTGTGACTTTTGCCTCAATAAAATCCTAATTTGCCTTCTTATTAATAGTTAGTAAGCTAGTTAAGTTTAGATATGTGGTAGGATAAATGAACCTAAAAAATGATAATGCAGAATAAGGCATTTATAAGCACTAATAAAAGCCAATATGCTAGTAATATGCATGCTACCAAGCAACTAGTTAATAGTGAGAATTGGTCCCCAAACTAAAGTGTTACCCTTTTTTGTAATATATAAAAACAGGAAAATAAATAAACAAAAGCAGAACAGAATAATGGTATGACACTGTTAGCTTATAGATTATGCACACTGATGCCACTTAAGAGGATCGATGCATTTTGAATTTTGAATCTGAGAAGTTAAAGTTTTATGACCAAACAGTCTTTTTATAGTGCATTTCTGTAAACGTTCACAGTAATTGTTCATGTATATATACTGTATATTCAGTGCACAACAAGAAATAAGTAACACACTATTTACATAGCGCATTCCTTAAATTTTTAAATGGAACAGTGAACAATATATATATATATATATATATATTTCTTATAGAGATCCGCATGAAACATGCAGGAAAAAAATAGTAGGCTAAACTGTGTGCACGATTTACTATTTTGTTCACTCGATTTGCTAAATCATGCACATTTAGCACATCAAGGGAACAAATTAGCAAATCGAGCATATGATTTAGCAAATCAAAGGAACGAAATAGTAATCGTGTGCACATTTTTGTAAATCGTGTCCCCATAATTTTTTTTTCATTTAGTCATGAATTTAAAAAGTATTAGTTGACTTTGCAAGAGTGAATTCTTATTCAATTAATGGAATTAATTGCTTCAAATTATTCAAATGCACTTTAAAATATAGAATATTTGACTTTTTTTCACATTATTCTATGTTGTAACAAAAAAATAGGTACCTTTAATGGGTACTGCGTTTAGTAAAAAATAGACTTACACATTTGTGTATATAATGTATCTGTGTGTGTGTTTGTCTATGAACAGAATATACACATCCTATTAAGCCTTTTCTGGTCAGTTTGAAAAGCTACATGTGCAGATAGTGTATTTACATTTATACATAAAAAGTCCAATGTCTGTTTACTGTCCTGATGAAGCTTTGTGATCAGGAAATCTTCTTTTTGTCACTCTGAAAAAGTCTGAAAGAGAAAAAAGAACTTTTTAGAATTGTAATATAAAAATATCATGCATTCATTCAATATAAAAGCATCACATAGTGCCTATAACTAATATTTTTTAGTTACGATCACATTAGTCTGGCCATAACTAAGTGACCCTGAGAATGAAATGTGACAACTGTCTTACCTGTGATGCTTGCTTGTCTGCGTTTGACCCCTAGCAATGTAGCCATTCTCTTCTCTGGTTTGGTTCCCCTCAGAGTTCCTCTGGCTCGCAGCTCCAGATATTTCTCTGTGGCCATAGATGGAGATGAACAAGCTTCCACCGGTTGCTTTGCCACACCGTGCCTGAACACACAGCTATGGTAAAACACTGGCACATCCTGGCACCGCAGCTCCTCCCACTCGATGCACCCAGGGACTGGTTGGTCCATCTGAAAGTCAAAGTTCCAGCGCTGTTTGGCGATCTCCACATTCATGCAGAATAGCCTCTGGAAGTCCTGCTGTAACTGCTGGTGGTCCACTGGGCCAAACAGGTTTCGCCGAACCACTGCCGCCTGAGGCTTGATGTCCTCCTCCTGCCCTTCCAGCAGCCCAAAATAACACGCATCTGTTGTCATGGACATGTTCCTGGGACAAAGAATAGAAATGCCAAAGGTATTGGTATTAGAGCACATTCTATTACAGTAACAAAACCATGCTTTTTAATCAACCAGTATTTGGTGATTTTTAGTAGATGTTCTCCTTAGAAGTTGGTTCTCCTTAAGTTCACACAGTTGTCCAGGAAGAGCAAGCACAAGTGCAGTGTATACATACATAACATAATTTGCATGCAAGAAAATATGCACCATTCTGAATAAAACAGATACTTTTTAAAATATGGATTTGAAATTAAGGTACTGAATTGTTATTGATAACAATATAATTACAAATAATTTACAGTTTGTTTGTTATTTACTTTTCTAGTAACAAATAGTGTGATTTCATGAATTTATAAACATTTCTAAAAATATATAAATCAGGCCTGACTTTGCTAGATGGGTTTGATATGTTGGAGACAGATAAATCAACTTAAATAAATAAACTTGTATAAACTAATGATTTATTTTTGTCCAAAGATTTTGCCAAACTACATAATTTCTTATTAGTTTTTTTCGATATATGTTTTTCAAATAATTTAAAAAATGTTAAGTAGAATTAACACTTTCATACTCTTAAAATATAAAGGGTGTTAAACATTTATTAATAACTAACTATAAAAATAAAAACACAATTAACTTCTAGTTTTGTTCACAAAATACGACACATTATATTAAATATTATGCACATTACCTACTCTTTTTGTTGATGTTCCCCGTTGTGATCAAGATTTGTTTAGTTCAGTATACCCCAAAAATATAATTTCAGAAATCAAAGTAAAAGCTGTACGTATGAATTGCACTTTTAATATATTTAACAAATTATATATATATATATATATATATGAAACTTGGTACAAAATAAATCAAATTAAATATTTTTTTTATCACACCAGTTACCACTGAAGAGAGAAATCTGTGAGTGAGGCTTGTTTACGTCGAGAAAGTAGGCGCGGCACGCCTATGAAATTACTAGTACACACTTAACTACACACTTTACAAACGCGCGCACGAGAGAACAGAAACCATGAGGTATGACTGACACCTCCTGTTCTGTTAGACTCAGTGACTCAATTACCTTTATAAAACATGCATCTCAAATCATCTCTATAACACAACATCTGACATAGACTAACAAAGAGATAGGCTAGATAGCTAGAACCCCACTATTTTTGCAGTGAAGAGTACAGTCATGCAGAAATTGTCCATGGATGTCAACAATAACCGAAAAACAATAAACTCACTTTTCGAGTAAAAGCAGAGCTCTAGATGAGGGAGATAAAATCCACTAACGTTACGAATGAACTTATCTAATCGATGCGAGAAGCGAAACGACCTGAGCTATAAACACAAGAGCAGCGAAGTATTAATAACCTCGTCTGCAGAAACGTTGTTTGTTTTGATGGCAGGACTGCCCATTGTCACGTGACCTGCGAAGCACTACTCTACTCAATATTTAAATTGTAACAAGTCAAACAACATTGTTTTTTCATCTCACTACTGCTAAAAACGCAATAAGCGTAAAATGAGCGTACCTTTTCCACGTCTAAACGCTGCAGCGAGGTTTCTGTGGAAAGTAGGTCAAATCCCCCAGAACCCCCGCGCGTGACACACATTTAGTGTTTTGCTCTTGTCACTATCGGCTCGGGCGCGCGCCCAAGAACTACAGTCACGTTGATGTGCAACGTGACAGGGAGGAGCCACACACTTGCATTTGATTTTCTCCAGCGGACGATGAAGGAATGATGGAAGAAATTAAGCATCTTTAATGCTTTTGTTTAGAAAACATGCATACATAGAAAAGACAGAACAGGCGTGGTGAATTTTAAGTTGTAAACCTGTAATGTTTATATACAGCTTTTCTATTCGTATTTTCCCCTAAGTCGGTTATAGTTTTTTGTATACGTTTCCGCCACTGAATAGAAAATGCAAAGGTCATTGCGACTATTTATGCTGCCAATGTTTATATCTGACAATTCTGAAAAAAATGACAAGAAACAAAATCTGAATTGTGAGAAAAAAGTCGCAATTAACTTTTAGATTCAGTGGCGAAAACGTGCTTCTTTTCATCTATCCACAAAAATATTTTCAGCAACATATTTAACAAAACTGAGTAAAATTAACTCACCCAATTAATCCATAACATTAAGAATAAGAAAAGGCATAGGTACCTAAACAAGTTGTGAATAAGTAATTTTAATTGACGTGTAAAAACTGCATTCATGGAAGCCAACACTGTTATTATCCTTTTACTATAAGTTATTATGTCTCTATAACTAGTAACAAGCAGTGTTGTTACTAATCTACAAACATTATTCCAGTTGTTTGACAGTAACCATTTTTGAAATAAAGCAGCTTTTGCAGAAGAATTATAAATGCAATTAATCTACTCTTTTAAGAGTTGCTTGACTGTAGATAAACTACTTTATAATACTATTTGAGTAGTCTACTCTAACTTGAGAAAATACAGTTTCAAGCCACGTTTATTTATATAATGCTTTATACAATACAGGCAGTTCTAGTGAATGAATATGGTGGGATTCATAATTCCAGTTAGTGAACACGGATATTATTAAAAACTTTGCAACCAGCTCCTTCTGCTTGAGGATTGGAATATAAACAAAAAAAAAAAAAAAGACAATTGACAAAACATATATGTTATATGTTATATACAAGGGAACATGAGTTAAAGGTATGCTACTTAAAAAATTTATAAGTATGTAATGTTGGGGATTTGCAAGGACAGTATTGCACAATTTATTGCACAGTGGGGGCTTTTAACTACTCATGAGGTAGGCTATATGGCCTGAGGAAAGAACTTTTCTGAGAACTGTTCTCGTTCTCAGTACTCTGCATTAGCGAGCAGGGGACAACAGTTCAAGGAAGTGACCTGGATGTGAAGGGTCCAAAGTGATTTTCCCAGCCCTTTTCCTTACTCTGGATGAGTGTTTTTGTTGTCGACTTAAAGTTTCATGTGTGACCAGCAGATGTCCTATGTGTGCTGTGTTTGATTCTGTTCAAACAGTCAATTATTCTGCAAATCAACTGGTCATTTCAATTTTTTTTTTTATTTCTCCTATTATCATGCGAGTTTCTTGCTCAGCTAACAGCACAGCAAAAGTGGGTAAATTCTCATCTCTAAGGCAATTAATTTGCTTAAATGCCAGCAGAACAAATGTTGCATGACTCTAGAGCAGGGGTAGGCAACATCGGTCCTGGAGTGCCGATGTCCTGCATCCTGTATAGTTTAGCTCCAACCTGCCTGTAGCCCTAGTAATCCTGAAGACGTTGATTAGCTTGTTCAGGTTTGTTTGATTAGGGTTGGAGTTAAACTAGAGGAAATCGGCACTCCAGGAACGACGTTGCCTACCCCTGCTCTAGACCCTCAGGTAAATTACATAAAAGTTTGGGTGAACTATATTGTTCTTATGGCACAAACTGTTAAATACTAGTTGCATGGCACGTATTGAAGTGACCTTTGTTCAAATGAAGATATGTGATGTTTGCTTTATATATTACATGACATTAGAAAAGAGAAAGCTTGTGGTGTAGGTGCAATCTAATGATGATTCTGAGCACTTTGTTAAGCAACCATTATTCTTTATCAATCATTATGGATTTGGTTTGGAATGCATTAAAATTTAATTTTCCACTTTAAAAATGTAAATGAGACATTTGGTTCTGGCTAATTTAGTGATGTTCTTCCTGTGTAAAAAACGAACAAACAATAAAAAAAAAAAGACAAAATACCCCTTACCTAACCAAAAAACCCTAAACGTATAAACAAATAGTGTAAGTTGGTTTGCTGATTGCCCTGCCTAGTTTACTGGTTTTAGCGGTGCTTTGGGTCACAATCTTAAATATTAATCTTATATAAGATTAAGTCACAATCTTAAATATGATGTCAGGTCATTATTTTTTTAAGGGTGGATGTGACGACATGAATGAATGAAGCATTTTATATAGTGTGTTATTATGTAGCTATTCCTATACACCCAAAGCGCTTTACAATCATGTGAAGGGGTCTCTCATCAACCACCACCAGTGTGTAGTATCCACTTGGATGATACGACGGCAGCCATAGGATAACGGCGCCAGTGCGCTCACCACACATCAGCTACAGGTGGAGAGGAGAGAGATGGAGCCAATCTAGTGGATGGGAATTTGGGGACTATTGGGAGGCCATGATAGACAAGGGCCAGTGGGAATTTACTCTTTACGATAAGTGTCATGGGATTTTTAATGACCACAGAGAGTCAGGACCTCGGTTTAATGTCTCATCCTTAGAAAGACCTTGATCAGCTACTTCAGGTAAGTTTGATTAGGGTTGGAGCTAAACTCTGCAGGGACACTGGCCCTCCAGGACCGAGCTTAGTGACTACTACTCTACTGTGTGAAGGGAACTGTACTGAATTATTCAGTACAGTATTATCTGTTGCGCCACACAGCGGCATCAAGAATGCTAAGTGCACTGTTTTGTGCTTAAATTTAAAGCTGCATGAGGAGTAATTCTCCTATAATTACATAGTATATTTTTAAATAACTGAACATAACTTGTTTTTCTATATATCAAGTCCTATGCAACCATTGTAAAATAAACAGCATTTTCAGCTGTTGGCTTTCTTTATAAATTTGGCTTCTTTATAAATGTGTCCCCAAATGCTCAGGCTGTGTAAACACCTCTGCTTTTACATTTGAAATATTATCGGTTTATTTTCAAATAGTGTTAACACACCTCTTATTATTTCAGTCCAGGTTCAGTCACATTCCCTAACATGTTGGAACAGAAAACTCAAAATGATGGCGGAGACAAAATCAGGTGTTTCCAGTTTTAGCTGAAAGCTTAGGGGTCCATACTGACATCTTGCTAAGGGGAATAATGTTTTACAATCACAAAATCTTATCGCTGGTGCATCTGGTCTTTATGTGCATGTTTAGAGTTCTGGTTTTGCAGTGTAAGTAATGCAGCCAACATAACTACAGATCATCAGCTTTTATAGAAATCCATTATAGATATCAATTTACATTCCTTCCATCTGTCCTTCCCTCCGTCCCTCCCTCTCTTGCTCATTCTCACAAGGCTTCATATTTCTTAGTTTTTTGCCTTCTCTGTCCTGATCATTCATTTTGTGTTATGTCTTAAGTTTGGTGCCAGCTTCTGAACACATGGCATGTGATTACACCGTCCTTATAATTCCTCTCCAGAACAGCCTCTACAGCCCTGACGCACTGCACTGCTTCCACTGGGTAAGAGATTGTGTACTTTGTGTAATTTGGAGGAAAAAAATATTCCTCCTTTTGTCATTTACAGTAATAATCCAGTGAGATTTTGTATGCACAAGGACTACAGCTAGTGTGCTCCACACTGATCTCACTGGCATTATCAAGTCCATTTGGAATGACATGAAGAAACTGTGGCAACATCTCCAAGACTGTGGAAACCTACCTGCAAACCTGCAGTACTGTGAAAAGTTATAGACACTTGTGTAAAAATTTTGTAAAGTAAGGATGCTTTCAAAAATAATGTCATAAATGTTATTTATCAATTAACTCCTATTAACTAAAGAAAAATCTACAATTGGTGTGACCAACCTTTGCATGTAAAACAAGCTTCTGTCTTATAGGTAGGCCTGCATATAATATTTTAGCTAACTTTGCAGGTAGGTTTCTTTAAGTATGATGGACAGGTCAATGATGGACAGGTCAGACAATGATTACCAAGGCATTTTGGGTGGTTGATCTCCAATAGCATAAGTGAGACACAAATACGTTTTTTTCACTTATCAAAATATTTGTTTTACACAATAGTTACTTGTATATTTTCTGTAGGGGGAGCGACACTTTTGCTGATTGTCCAAAAGGGTTATTGACAAATGCCATTAATCTCAAAATTTTTATTGTCCCAGAACACTTAAAGTAGTGTGGGGTTTTAATGTTTATGATAAATTAATGTTTCTTTTAGCTAAAGAGACGTAGAGATCTGGAAAGACAAAAAGACGTCCTGTGGGCTGGACTGCAGGTTGTGGAACAAACACAGATGTGTTACCAGAATCGCCTGAAGCTGAATTTGCAAAGGCAAGTTAGCTTCAGCACAGGAGATATAGATGGAGAGGTATGTACAGTACCTTTACAAAACACACTTGAGTAATGCTACTTTCACATAAAAGCAAGAGTATAAAACTGAAGTATAAGGAGGCCTGTTGCTGCAGACTTCAATTCAATAACCGTACATTGTAACTTTATTCATCTCCTTATGAGGTGATGATCTAAATCAGGGTTGCTAAGCTACACATACAAAATGAACAGTCCTGTAGGTGACTAGACCAGGAATGAAAACCACTGGCCTACAACCGATGCTAAAACAAGCTACTGTACTATTTCTTAACCTAAACCATAAGCCATCCTATAAATATTAACAGTTTATGATTTATTTATCTTTTCAATTGTGCTTTATTAAAATATACAAACTTTTTTTATATACTAATATTGGCTAACAATTAAGAAAAATGTATAATGGTGTCATCAGAGAGGGCTTTTATCTGTTTGTCAGAAGATCCCAACTTGGTAGCACAAGTATCAAAATAATTTCTGAGATTCCCTGCATGTGTAAGCATATGAAACCAGTCTGAAGTTATATTTCACCCAAAATGGTAAAATTCTGTCATCAATTACTCACCCTCAAGTTGTTGCAAACCTGTACGAACACTAAAGAAGTTATTTTGAAGAATATAAAGAGCAGGATTAAGTAAGTAAACTTGACTTCCATAGTATTAAAAATAATGAAAGTCAGTGCCTACCATCAACTATTTGGTTACACACATAATACATCTTCTAATATTATAATCATCTTTTGTGTTCACCAGAAGTAAATGACGACAGAATTTTCATTTTTGAACTATCCATTTAACTGGAGGAACAGTTCACCCAAATATTCTGTCATTAATTACTCACGTTTATATGACCTTTGTTCATCTTCGGAACACAAATTATGATATTTGCTAAACATACAGTGAGTACGGAAAGTATTCAGACCCCCTTAAATTTTTCACTCTTTGTTATATTGCAGCCATTTGCTAAAATCATTTAAGTT
>JAUMHE010000046.1:14554487-14565843 GCA_032359235.1 Enteromius mattozi
ATTTTAGCAAATGGCTGAAATATAACAAAGAGTGAAAAATTTAAGGGGGTCTGAATACTTTCCGTACCCACTGTATATCGGCACCCATGCAATTCTGTCAGAAAATGCAACCCTCTTCTCAGAAAAATTTGTAGTTGCAAATGTTTTGGTACTTACATGTTTATTTTTTGTTTGCATTGGAACAACACACAAAAAAATTAGAATAAAAGTAAAATCTGATACAATTTCAAAAATTCACTGGACAAAATTATTGGCACCCTTAACTTAATATTTGGTAGCACCACCTTTCATTCAGATTTGATGGATGCCTTCTCCAAACTGCTGTTTTGAGATCTCTCTACAGGTGATGGGATTCAGCTCTGGATTCATTGCTGACCATTTAAGATGTTTCCAGCCCTTTTTTTCTAACCATTTCTGAGTGCTTCTTGAAGCGTGTTTCAGGTCATTGTCCTGCTAGGAGGCCCATGACGTAGCTTTCTGACACTGGCCACTACTTTGCGCCCAAAAATTCTTTGTGCCCAAAAGTTGCAAGGGTGCTGATATTTTTGGCCATGACTATATATATGTATATATATATATATATATATATACACATATACACACACAGATTAACTTGCCACACAAAGTTAATATGCTGCATCATAATGAACTCTAAAATTTCATAGAATTTGCATTGTGAAATACAGTACTAAAACTTAGTTAATAATAATAATATGTAAACACTAATGAGCTATGTAGCAGTGACAAAATAAGAGAAATATATCTAGTATAAACTCCAGAAAGGCTTATGTCAGCACCAGTGCTTATGTCATTGAGGCAGAAGGATATAAATCAAATGTGTGTGACTTCAGACCCACCTTATAAAATTGTATGTTATATATTTTTGGTCAGTAACTGGACAGTTTCTTTGTTTCAGACTTCAGATGCTAGAGGCCATCTGTAAACACTGGGAAGGGCCCATCAGCCTGGCCCTCTACCTCTCAGATGCTGAAGCCCAGCAGTTCCTGCGATACGCTCAGGGCTCTGAGGTCTTGATGAGCAGGAGCAATGTGGGATACCACATAGTCTATAAAGAAGGCCAGTTCTACCCTGTTAACCTGCTGCGTAATGTTGCTATGGGGCAGGTCAACACACCCTACATGTTCCTGTCGGATATCGACTTCTTGCCTATGTACGGACTCTATGAGTACCTCAGGTGAGACAAAACCTAAAATTATTTTCGCAGGAACTAAGCAAATTCTGGTACTGCCACATAAGAATAAATCACATACGATAACTGAATAAAACATGGCAGTTCTCTTTTAAAATGTTTTGTGCAAAAGAATTTCTCATTTTAGTATTCAACTCGATGTGTGTGTGCACTCTCAGGTGCATATTGTTAATGACTATTGTTAACCTTGTAATTCGTAAAATGTGACTTATTTTAACAAAGCATATTTTTGCACTTAAGGCCCTTGATATATTGTCAACGTTATTGTGCTTTTTTTTTCTTTAAAGAAAATAGTCTAAAGCAGTGTTAAATGGCAGATCTTGACAATATAACAATGAAATACTGAATAAATTTGCCTCTTATTAAATAATGTGCTTAAAACATTTTTAAATTGTCACTTTAAGTATGAAGTGAGAAAAAAAAATTGAAGAGGAGAAATTCTGATACAGATTTGAAACTGAAAAACTCTGGAGTACATGTTTGCTTCAAACAAAGTAAGATAATAAGCAAATGCTATTTTATATGATGAAAGCTGACTGCAAAACTCATTTTGCTCTGAAATCGGAGTGTCAACCCATATAGTGTATATTAAAGCATGTTTTTAATTATTGGTGCCAACAAAATGTTCTTAGGTTGTGAATGTGATGTGTATTCTACAAGTAATCCATCTTGTTTCTGTCTCAGGAAATCGGTTGTTCAACTTGATATGGGGAACACTAAAAAGGCTCTTGTGGTTCCGGCTTTTGAAACTCTGCGTTATCGGCTGTCCTTTCCCAAGTCAAAAGCAGAGCTCCTATCGCAGCTTGACATGGGCACTCTGTTCACTTTCAGGTGATTAATTTATGAAAAAAAAATATTTAGAAGTAGTGACAGAAGAGATTGTCTCATATGCGACTGAATCATTCATGAATCAGTTAATATCAATTAATCGACTGAACCAACCAATCACAAACTCATTTTATTTTTTTAGTATATCATTGACAGTTTTACAATGATTTGATGAAGGTAATATTGTCAAAATAAAGTGAAGTAATTTGCTTGTCCACAGATATCATGTCTGGACAAAAGGTCATGCTCCAACAGACTTTGCCAAATGGAGAACTGCTACAACACCATACCGAGTTCAGTGGGAGGCTGACTTTGAGCCATATGTTATGGTCAGAAGAGAAAGCCCGGAGTATGACAGGCGCTTTGTGGGGTTTGGGTGGAATAAAGTAGCTCACATCATGGAGCTGGATGCTCAGGTAACACTTATGTTCATTAAAGAATTAATTCACCTAAAAATTACAATTTGCTCACCCTCAGGGAATCCAAGATGTAGATAAGTTTTTTTTGGTCATTGAAACAAATTTGGAGACATTTGGCATTACGTTATTTGTTCACTAATGCAATGAATGGGTGCCATCAGAATAGGAATCCAAACAGCTGATAAAAACATCACCGTAATCCACACGACTTCAGTTGTGAAATGAAAACCTGCATGTTAATAATAAATCCATCAAGGTATTTTTAACTTCAAATCTTTGGTTCTGTCTAAAATATGATTCCTCTATCCTTAATATTGCTTTCTCTAGTGGAAAAAGTTGTCTCCTCTGAATCTGGAGAGAAATATTTACAAATCAAGTACTGTTTAAAAGCATAAGCAGTCCAGAAGCTCAGCTCTAAACAAACATGTTGGAGCATTTTGACGTGAGACGACAAAAGGGATTGAATTGAGGAGGCCGTTAAAACACTTAATGATGGATTTGTTTCTTGTAAATTAAAAAGCATTATTTGTAAGATGTTAAGTAAGGTATAATGTACATCCAGCAGGTTATTGCAGAATAAAGCCTGACAGGCTTATTGGCAGCCCGACGTGAAGCGGAGGGCTGTTGTATACAACTGAAGGGCTTTATTCTGTGATAACAACCTGCTGGATGTACATTATCCCACTTTTTACATGGCGTCTTGCTACAAAATAAATATTTAGACACAAAACTTTGTCTCGTTGTTTGTTCAGAGTTAAGTTTTAGTTTTTTTTGTTTTAACCTGGGAGTCAGTCAAGTCATCTTCTATCCACTGCTGAAAACTTTTTTCCATACATGTTGAAATTTATGTTGATGTCCTCCATTGTAACTCGATAAGCGTTTTAAGCAGCAAGATGTCAGCGACAGCGGAGTGATATAATTACTAACTGTAAAGATGAATCGTAGTACCCGCATGAGCCTGTGCTATTAGTTTTACCAGTTGTTATCTGGGAATAACAAACCTTTCTTTACGTCTGGCCAGAGGTGAACTGGCCCCCAACTGAGCCTGGTTTCTCCCAATAATTAATTAATTTATTTATTTTTTCCATCTTTTCACATATGGAGTTTTGGTTCCTTGCCGCTGTCGCCTCTGGCTTGCTTAGTTGGGACACTTAATTTCCAGCGATTGTCATCGATTTGATTACATAGATCCAATTTGAGCTGATCTAGACAATGACATATCTCCATTCAATAATAAAATGCTGTTGGCAAAAAAAGAGAAAAAAATGAGTGTTTAATCTTGTCGTTATACACTACTGACACTCGATTCCCCAATTTAATACTGTTCAGTGCATTGACACAATCTGTATTGTTAAAAGCCCTATATAAATAAAGGTGATTTGATTTTGATTTGACAAAATATACTGTATGTGTGTGTACTGTGTATATTTATTCATAAATTAGAATGTTGTGGAAAAGTTAATTTATTTCAGTAATTCAACTCAAATTGTGAAACTCGTGTATTAAATAAATTAAATTCAAATGCAATTAAAAAAAAAAAAAAAGTTTAGCTGATTGTCTTATTTTCTGTGAATTGACTGATCTTTCAGCATGCTAAATGCAGTTTTTTGTGTTATTTTCAGGAGTACGAGTTTGTGGTTCTGCCCAACGCCTACATGATCCACATGCCACATGCGCCCAGTTTTGACATCACCAAGTTCCGCTCGAACAAACAGTACCGTGCTTGCCTGAAGACGCTGAAGGAGGAGTTTCAGCAGAATATGTCTCGGCGCTACGGTTTCGCCGCGCTCAAATACATGACAGTGGATAACAACAGCTAGCCGAGCACATTGTTGAGCGAACCAATAAAATAACTGCCATGAGCTGATGAAGGAGGGCTGTATGACAGCGCCTTTATGGATGTGTTCAGTGAAACTGAGATGGCAGGGTCATTAGGAGGCATGGCTTGTGATCATCCATTCATTCAGGGATCCGATAAGACGTTTATCAGTGGTGTTTAACAGAGGTGCTGAGAAATAAACTGCTGATTAGAAGTCACTGATGAACTTGTGTGAGAAGGCAAGCAGATCCTACAAATAGAAACTTCTAGAATAAATAAGGTCTGTTGTTACTTATAAATGATGGACAACAACACTGATACACATCAGATTAAAACCTTGAATCTGTCTGTTTATCTTTCTGCCCTTCTAACCATTTGCCTGCGTATCTGTCAGTCTTTGTTTCTCTCTGCCTCTATTTCTAAGCATCTGTCTATATTTCTGCCTGTTTATTTTTCTGTTTGTCTGTTTAGCTATATGTCAGTCTGCATCTTTCTTTCTAAGAGTTTCTTTTGGTCGATTCACCTATGTCTTTCTGTCTAGTTTTCTGCCTCTATCTCTCTGTCTCTCTTTCTATTCATCTCTAAAATCAACAGTCTTGTTTCATTGTCTATCTGCCAGTAGCTTTATATCTCCATCTAACAATATGTCTATTTCTCTGCCTGTCTAACAATCTAAATCTCTTAGCCTCTCTAGCTTTCTATATCACATTCGGTTTGATTTCTATATCTGTCTACACCTTTCTCTATAAACTAATCATCTATCTATGTCTTTTTTTCTATATCTGCTTGTATTTTTTTGCCTTTATCTAACACTATCTATCTCTCTATATCTCTAACAAACTATATCTAAGCATCTGTCTCTCTCTTCCATTTTCCATCTTTAACAATGTCTATATTTTAGTCTCATCTAAGAGCCTGTATGTCTTTACATCTGTTTTTCTGCATCTCTCTGTTTCTTTCCTTAGAGCAACTGTAGATGGATTGCTAAATCTAACTATCTGTCTATATCTCTGTTTGTAAGTGTTTTTTTTATTTTTTTTATTTTAATTTTGGTATGAGTATGAGTTCGACCAACTAGCTGTTAGCCAAGAGGTAATCAGTCAAATTTTTGGATTCAGTTTAGATTAATCTATGCTTTTATGTAACTGAATTTTAAAAATAAAAATTTGTAAGACTAGTCTTAACCCTTTTATGCAACTGGGCCCAGATCTGACAGGTAGTGGGAAATAGGGAGGCGACCGTCTCAGGATGTCAGCATGCTGCCCACAAGGCTATAGGTGGCGACAACGGTATTTGTTTAACAGTGGCTATATTTGTCTGTCTGTCTAACAATTCGTTAGTTTATATCAAACTTTCAAACATTCTTAACTATATCTCTCTGTAAATCTTCGTATATCCTCTGTCTCTCTTGCTCTCACTTTCTTTATGTGATCTGCCTGTCTAACAATCTGTTCATATCTATTTGTCTGTCTTTCTTGATATCAACAATTTGCTCCAACAGTTTACAACTCTCATTCTCTTTCTCTCTCTCTCTCTCTCTCTCTCGATTCAAGGTTTCTTTCTCAGTGTGTTGACAGTTGTTGTGTTTGGTGAAGTAGTTGGATATGTGTTCATTCTCAGTGCAGATGTGGACAAATGTAATAAACAGGGATCTTCATTCATCGGACTGGCAATAATACGTAATGAGAGGCCAAAGTGAACACATCATTGACACATTAGAGATGGTTATTTAAGTGTTACTGACTGTCATTCTCCATAAGAGAGCATCCCACACCACACTAACTGACTTATGCACTTAAATACAGGCTTAATTAACAGACTTATTAATTTTTTTTTTCATAATTTGTTAAAGATAGTGAAGTTGATGCTGATGCAGTAGCAGAAAGTGTCATGAGTGTGTTTTGTAGTTACTTTGTACGCAGACTATCAGCCAACAACATGTCTGACTCAGGCTCCTGTTGATATTTTGCCTTTTTTGCCACCCTGACAACACACAAACTCAACGTTGCCGAGACATCTTTGTATCAGTTTTCATACATCATACGTCTCTAAAACTTTTCCTGTCTGATGTTATACTGATATTCGGCAGTTTATCACATTTATGATTGTGAATTTTTGTGAACCAGATATTTTGAAGATGTTTGTACACAATATTTCGAACTTGATGCGTTCTTCAACAGACATCTCGGCAGCGTATGTGTGTATTGAAGTGCTTTTAATAGGCTACAGTCTGTGTTGTGTGCATTACAATATGCCTCAGAGATCATCTTTATAAGCTGACCTCACCAACAGGACTGCTGCTTTATTTTGTGTTATTTTATTGGTTGGAACGGACCATAGACCGTTCACGCTAATGTTCTATAGAGCCCCTTGTGGCAAAGCTGAGAACGCACTCGCACTTGCATTGCATTACCAATTGCATTGTAATCATTTTTGGAAGAAGTGTTTGTTTACATACTTGCTTAGAGTACGTTGTGGGCCTAATGCAAAATTATAAAAAAATTTAAAAAAGAATCTGTGAAAACAACTCAATGAATGTGTGCCACTCATATTCAGAATTACAGGTCCATTAAAACAGACCTGGGCTAGTTGTCGATTTACTTAGTGACTCTTTCTCAGGGTGGGTTTATTTTTAAGTCAGTTTCAGTATAGACATAAACTTTAAAGTCTTGAGAATATTGAGATATTTTCACAGGTAATATCCTGGAAACAAAAACGGTTAAATCAATACAGGGGCATGTTGTCACAATGTATGAAGTAATATGTAAAGCTTTTCCTACTTAAAGCATTTGACACGCACATGTACACACAAAACCATAAAAAAATAGCATACTGTTGATTCACTTGTTTAACCTGTATTACAAAATTACAATATTCCCTGTGACAACTAGCCCCAGTCTCCTACGTAAGAAGTAATACCAGCAGATGAAGTTAATAATGGACATTTATGTGTGACTTTTCTGAAGTGAAATCTTCTGAAGGATACTATGTTCAAACCATCCCCGTTTGTTTTGCATTCAGCTGGAAACCGTCCATGTTACTGTACTAAATAAAGTGCTGATATGTTCTGATGTGGAAGCCTTCTGTGCAAAAAAGTTTCAAAGGTAGCAGTTTTACTATTGAGGTTCTGAGCGCCCAATGAGATGGATGCTTTGATGGTTGCTTTTGAGTTTGTACGTGAGTACTGATGTGCTGAGCTGTATGTGCACACTAGCTGATTGATGTGTGTGTTTAATATGAGTATAAACAGCCACATGTCCAGGATAACACTGATAAAACTGCTTATGAATTAAATTGCGCCATGTCTTTGCCGCTTATTTTGCATACATGATGTCACATTGCAAAACAGTGATTTTCAAACAAATTCAGCACACCATTTGAATATTTCATACATTCATTGCATTTTTTATGTATCTGCTAACCACTTAAACCATAGATTGTTGAAAAAAAATCTGAAATGTCATTCTCTGAATGAATCTGGCATCACCTTTCAGAGACAGCTGTCATTTTTTGCTTTTTGTAGGATGTGTATGAAATTAGCATGTTCATGTAGTCAATCTGATATAAAATATTATAGAAATAAGTATAAATAAATATAATTATAATCCCATAAAAAATATTGTCAGCAAATTAGAAAACAACCAAACTCAATGTCTAAATAATGCTTTTTTACTTTTTAGAAATACTATAAAAAAATTCTAATGCACTTTAGAGAGAACAATTTACTAGAACATAACAAATATGACTAAATGTAGTTGCGATGTTATAAAAAAGGGACACTGTGGTTTAAATTATTTAACAGAAAATGCTTAAAGCATATTAATTACCAATCTCTATTATTAATAGCAATATTGATAGCTATTAATAACTATGTATTAATATTTAATAAGCCTGTATACCAAACACATTCAATACATCTAGCAAGCTATTAATGTAATACAAGGTTCAGACACAAGAGGGGAGCACAGTGAATCTAAATTAAAAACATGAAAGAACCTTTTTTTATTTTTTATCTCTTTCCTATTCATAATATTAGATATGGTTTAGATTTACTGAGTTAATTTCTTTGTCTTGATTCTTATTGTGCTTTATGGTTCAAGTAGTTGATTTAACTTTTTCAACTATTTTTTGTATGACACACACAGAGCTGGGTAGATTAGCCTGCTTACAAATTGCAATCCCTTACTGATTGGAGTTAGTAATGTAATACATTTCATTAAACCTTTTTGATTACCGGGTTTGTGAAAGAACTGCAGGGGGTTATGAGTTTAACAATAATGCTGTCAAACGATTAGTCGCATTGAAAATAAAATTGTTTCATAATGTGTTCTGTCTGTATGTATTATATATAAATATACACACGTTCAGTATATATTTTGAAAATATTGACATGTATTTGAATTATCAATTATCATATATATATATATATATGTATAATTTGAAAAATAATTTATTGTTGCATATAAAATGCCTATCAGTTGAGAGGCAGTATTATTATTATTATTTTTGGGAACTTTATTGAACATGATTGAACATAAGTAAACATTACAACCATAAATGGCCTGGTACAAAATGTATAATCCCTTGATCAGACAACAGACAAGCATCACATAGAAAACAATGAAAGAAGAAAAGAAGAGAGAAATAATAATAATAATAAAATAAAATAAAATAAAATAAAACAAAACTAGGGGTTTTCAGCAAGTTCAAGATGTTCTATTAAATTACAGACATTTAAGGCATTCTTTTTCTTCATTCGTTTAAGTGACAGAAAGTAAATACATAGTTCCTTGTGAAATACATACAACTTCCCAAGAATAATAATTGTGTTAACTGCTAAATCATGTGTTTCATCTTTCAAAAATAAACCAAATAGTACATTTTCCTTTGCTAAAGCATGTAAATCTTCAAATTTAGAAAATAACCAGTGCTGCAAATCTTGAGAGGCAGTATAAGAAGTGGCATGCCCCTTTAACTGACGCCTACGGCGTGACATCACGAGCCGAGCATGGGGTGTTCCCGACGCGACGAGTCGCAGCTGACGGAAGTGCAGAGCGCTCGTGTTGTTGTGCTCGGCTTGTGTGATGTATGGAGGTCTGTGAGATGAGCGGTGAGATCGTGTCATGACATCCGCGCGCATTATGGCAGCTCTCTCGGGTCAGACCGATGATTCCGCCGAACCGGACCAGTCCCTGCAGCACATGCTGAAGGCCATCGCGGACGAACGGAGCCGCCTGACCGTCAGACAGGACCTCAGCGGACTGGGTCAGTACATTCAGCCGTCAACACTCATTCCTCGAGCCTGTCACAGCTCCCGTCCTCATTCACGTCTGCAGAAATTGGTTTTATCATAACGATCAAAGGCGAAAACAGGCCGCGGTCATCTGCTATTGTTTCAGCTGATGCTTCTTTATGACATCATAATTCACGAGGTGTGCCGCCGCTCTCTCGCGCCTGTGATGTCATAGTCCTGTCTTCTCCTTTCAGTGTCAGTATCTATCAATCTATCTATCTGTTGTGACTTCACGTATGTCAGTCAGTGTAATAAGATAACGTCAAAATGACGTAGATACTTTATGTTATGGTTGATTAAATCATAAAAATCAACTCTTAGTTAACACCTGTTGAAAATGGCATCGTTCTGTAATTGACTAGACCAAATGTTTATAAAATTCCTTGCTAAACTACATTTTGGCTGATTGATTTCATTGACGTTGCCTTTGGCTTGGGGATTTTCCATACTGTTGGGTCATGTTAGGTTGTTTCTAGTATATACAGGGACATTTAAGGGTACGCTGAGGTTGTAGTGACCCTGATTGGTTCATATTGTAGAAGTGTACTTGTTTATCCCCAATAAGACCAGCTTTTCTTTACTGATATCCTGTAAATTTACTAAGGAGAGATCCCATAGCTGTTCTCATATTACTACTGTGTCTTGTTGTCAGGGTCAGAGTTCTTGTCATTACTGAGTAACTTTAGTCACATACAAATTCATCATCTAAGCTCACAACAAACACGTTTCAGTGACTCGCTCTTATTCATTCTAAATCATATGCTTTAGATATTTCAGTTCTCCTCAATCAAATGAGCCAGACTGCATAAAGAAAAGTAATTTTAGCCATTTTTCTCATAACATCTTCCAATATGATGTAGTCCTTTTGCTTCACCATCTCTCTCTGTCATCTTTCTTTGATGATTTGTCCCTTTTAAATATTTCATTCTCTGTGTGACACACTGTTAACGTTTGGCGGTTTGTGCAGCTCTTCACTTCTGCTTTTGTGAACATCTTCCTCTGGTTACAACAGGCACATTTAGTATCTCTTGCTATCTTAATTTTTTTTTTTTTGTTAACACTTTATTATAAGGTTCATTCCATTAATGTTAGTTAATAATGCACTGTGTATTATAAAAATTACATATTATATGTGTTTGTACTGTGATTATTTATTATGTGTACATAAATAAAACACATGCATGTATATATTTATGAACAATTTTATATTTATATATTATATTTTCTATATAATATATATTAGATGAATATATATATAAACATGTAAAAACATGTATTTATTTTCTAAATAAATACTTTATGTGTGTGTCTATATACAAAATAAATATACACAGTACATATATTGTGTAAAGAAAACCTTTGGATGCAATTAATCATTTGACAGCATCATGTAAAATATATACATATGTGTATTTATATACACATAATAAATAGGCAAAGCACACACACCGTAATTTGTAAACAATCTTTTATATTAAATGCGATTTATCAGGATAAATCATTCTGCAGCCCTAGACGAAAGCCCCAGAACATTAAAACTAGGGCTGCAACTAACGATTATTTTGATAATCGATTAGTTAGGCGATTATTTTTTCGATTAATCGGATAAAAACTAAATGCTTCTTTACTTTGATGTTTTGCTAATAACTATATAAAACCATATATATATATATTGTTTAAAAAATACACTGGCATATTCAGTTGTTAAGGTATAAACAGCTAAAATAATGTAATTTTGTATAATAAAATGATATACTGTGTAAAACCACAGTAAATTACGTTTGAAA
>JAUMHE010000046.1:14567768-14601638 GCA_032359235.1 Enteromius mattozi
ATCGATAATGGCATTCGTTGACAACGAATTTCATTATCGATAATTATCGATTTTATCGATTAGTTGTTGCAGCCCTAATTAAAACACCTTAAGGCCTTTACAAAAAAAAAAAAAATCAGCAAATTACTTATGAATCTACAATTCGAATAAATCCCCTCTGATTAACTTCTATAGAAGTTGCCATTTGTTAATAGAAGAACTGAAAAGTTTCAGTACCTCTAAAAGAACTGAAGAGAAAAATGAAGTAGATTGCAGTGTTGTTTTGTTAGAAGGTGTGGAAGTTTGTTGTTTGCTGTTGATCTATAGTGTCTGTTTAAAGGTCAGAGATACTGGACTTCACTGTGATATCTTGACTTCAGACTTGTCTTGGTCAGTTAATTTGTTTTTTCATTAAAAATGAATGGATTTTAAATGTAGTAGGGGGGTTTATATACTGATTTTCCAGTTCTGTCTGAGGATCCACCACTCAACAAGCTTAAAGGGATAGTTCACCCAAAACTGAAAACTTATGAAAACTATAATTCACTCACAAGTTGTTCCGAATGTGTATGATTTTTTTTCTTCTGCTGACATTTCTCCTGACTTCTATAGATGGCAATGGGGACCGGCAACAGTTTAGTTATCTACATTCTTCAAAATGTTATCTTTTGTGTTCAGCAGAAGAAAGAAATTCATACAGAGGAACAAGTTGAGGATAAGTAAATCATGTGTGATCTAGCCCTTTAAACTTGTTAAATAGTGGATCCTCAGGCAGAACTGAACTGATATCCAGCTGTATCTTCCTCTTTCTAAATGGGGATGTGGAAGTCCAAGTCCTGTGATCATTTTTCTCTTTTTTTGTAAATTGATAGCCGTGGAAGTAAGTGTCTTGTTAGAAGTTACTGAACCACAACGGTAACTCCTTTTTGGCTGACAGTGTACAGATCTGGAAGTGTTCCAGGTTTCTGAACAACTCTTAGTCTTGATAGATTGACATCTAGAACATCATTTGCATCAATAAAGATGTCATTAATCAAACGTACAACTGTAGCTAATGATGACATAGATACACTGAATTATATGTCTGTTAAATGGTTTTAAAAATGTTTATATGTTTATATTTATTTATTGATGTATCCATGTTATTATTTGGGAATTGATTGGATAATGAAAAGTGGGCTTTTCATACTGGAATGAATGCAACAATTGCTAAAACAAAAACTAAATGAATGTTTAATATTTCCCATACAGTGGAAAAAGAAGGTAACTTCAGAAGTGAAGCAATTTATAAAAAAATTTGATTATGAAAATTTGGAATATGAATTAATACATTTTTCACAGTTAAAACCAAGAATATGTATTAAACAAGTAAATAGGCAAGTTAAACTCGAAATAACATAGAAAATCACCAATAACATCTGACAACAATGGTCAGAGTTTTTGCTTCTGATATCTGACAAAAAATACATTTGCAGTCAGTTTTTGTTTCTAACAAAGGAGCCTTTTGATTAAAACGCTTGTACAAAATTAATTGCATTAAACTGGATTCTTGTTTTATTTATTTTTTTGTTAAGGGTGCTTCAAGGATGACCGCATAGTGTTCTGGACATGGATGTTCTCCACATACTTCATGGAAAAATGGGCACCACGCCAGGATGATATGCTTTTCTATGTGCGTCGCAAGCTCTCCTACGTCAGTACAGACAACACAGAAGGCAAGAAGGTGAAGTGAACCTACTAATTCCCATTGAATGAGGTGTAGAGGTGAAAACTGAGGGAATGAATCTGAAAATTTTACACCTAATAGAGAGCTTCATGCCTGCCCTAGCTTTTTTGAGCAATTCAATGTATAAACTGTAGCATTTTCATTAGGTCCCTTCATTTTTGGATGAATCAAGTTACTTGCCTTTCTTCTGAATGAATCGGGCATTTGAAGAAATTGGCTGAATGAATTAATAAATGACTTGCTTGTTAAAACAATGTCAAGAGCTACTGGTGCATTTGCAATTTTGCAATTTTATGGCACCTCAGCTTAAGCTCAAATAATCTGTGTAAATACATCTAATGCCACTTCAGATGCAGCTTCTGTGTTTCCTGCAGTGGAAAAATGGAGTTTGTTGATACTGATTTTATTTGAATGGTAACAGTTTCTTATTTTCTTATTAAATTAATTAATTTGATGTGAAAGATGGCACATGCGTTTAATAAGGTTAGGGGAAAAATGCCCATTTATAAACATAGTGAAAAATAACTTCTTCTTTTTTTTGTACAGCGACTCATTCCTAACTCTTAGAATTTATTTTGAGAGTTGATTAAGTAAGAGAACATCTTAGACCAGATTAGTGGAAATAATTTGTTATGTAAATAGTATTTTGCTTTGGGAAAAAAAATGGGATTTTTGTTTTTATATGCTGTCAAATATAATTCTTCAAAAGAAAATAAGATCTGCAAAAATCTGTATCAGACTGTCGAATTTATAAAAAATCTGAAATCAGAATCAGCCAAGAAAATTGCATCTTTAAGCAATCAGTGCATCTTTAATAGTTGCCATTTTAAATTACCTGCTAAAGCTAAACAAAATGTCCAAAAAGCCTGTGTTATTAATGTCATGTTTATGTAATGTCAAGTTTAGAAGTAAGTGTGTGACAACAATTCTGTTTCATCTGGCTGTTTTAACATGTCTTATGGCACTAACTAAACTGAATGCAGAGACGTTCCACCAAAAATTCCTGTACTTTCAAAGCAAAAGTGTGAAGCATCTGATTTTGTTGGTTTTAGGTGGAAGTCGAGGTTTACAGAAGAGACTCTAAAAAGCTGCCTGGACTCGGTGATCCTGACATCGACTGGGAAGAAAGCGTCTATCTTAATCTCATCCTGCAAAAAGTAAGCAAACCTCAATGATTAGACACTATGCTGTGCAATATAAATGCAATTAATTGCTATTAAATATAAACAATAAACCAAAGAAAAACCAAAGAAAATGGTTTCTCTATGTTTTCTCAATGTCTTTTTGGTGTAGTCTTGCTTATAGTCTTTTTGTCCCACAGCTGGACTATGTGGTCACATGTGCAGTTTGCACACGCTCAGATGCAGGAGACATCCACATCCACAAAAAGAAATCCCAGGTGAGACAACATTTATGTAGTTTGTTTGTTGGGACATAACTATGCAGTTCAGATGCAAGGTAACACAGTAGAAAGTCTTACAGTTTAGTTAGCCATCTTTAGTCTAAACCCAGGGTTATGATAACAGAATAATTCCTATTATTATAAAAGGAAAGTATATTTGTCAAGTATGCTTGCTGCACAAAGTCATAGTAACAGGTTTAAGAGTCTTGCAACCTTAGCCGAAGATTGACACCAGAAGGTGCTTATTACTAGATCGCTTAAGGTGCTTTTTAGAAACAGAGTTGACAGTCTTAAGACCCATTCACACTAAGAATGATAAATATAAAGATAATGATATTAGTTTCCACTCCAGCAGACAATATCATGCACAGTTGTCTGCCTCTTTAAATTATCTAGCTTGTTGTAGCAGGATGGATTCTGTTTGGCTTTCAATGTTTGTATCGTTAATCAGCTAAAAAAAAAAAACTTTCTGAAAGTGAATCCAATGATATTGTTTTTCTGTGCCTTTATTGTTGTAGCTGTGATGTGGACTCTGCTATTCTTTAATACAGAGAATGATTTTTAGAACTATATCTTTAGTTATCCTGCTTGGTGTGAACGAGCCTTTAGTCAAGCTTTTTTAAACTCAGTTTGAACCGGAAGTTGTTGCCGACTTTACTTTAGTGTAGTGATGTATTTCTTGCTGAAACAGAATATTGAGGGCAGGTTTTTATTTTTATTGCACTCCTACTCTCTATCTCTCACTCATAGCAATCTAACAGTTGGAGGGGTGTGTTTAAGAATATTCTGCCCAAGACGTCAAACTGACGTCATCAGAGAAAGGAATGCCATTCTAGACTAAATGTTCAGATTTTGATTAAAGATTACGAAGACAAGCTTTTTTGCAGCTGATTAATTTTCACAGTTACTGCACATTGTTGTTTAATACTTAAGGTTTTAAGAATGAAACATCAGTTTACTCATAACAGGGTTAGTTGTTAAACCATCAGCTGTTATTAGAAAAACAATAAACCACAAGCTACACTACAATCACAACACAAATTCATGGTAAAAATGTTGACATTTTCCCTACTTACTCAACCAGTTATAACTCAAAGATCTCTAAAATGCCTGATGAACATGTATTCTTTCCACATGATAAAAATCTAAACCAAAACTAAACAGAGACATGACCAGAGACATGACCTAGTCTCTGAAGAGTTTGCTTCCTTGTAGGTGTGATAACACAGACATAGCTAAATGTTTTAATGTTATTTCTGTGAAACTGCAACTGAAACAGTGTCTCTCTTTAATTACAGCAAGTGTTTGCCTCTCCGAGCAAACACCCAATGGACAGCAAAGGGGAGGAGTCAAAAATGAGCTACCCCAACATCTTCTTTATGATTGACAACTTTGAGGAGGTAAGCTCTGAAATCACATTATAGTGCTCGAAACTGCTGGTAATATCTGTGTACTGCAACATCATGTTAATCAAAGGAGAGATAAAGTGTGCCATGAAACATGAGGAAATAAACTATAGGTCAAAGTTCTGAGTTCTTTCTGAGGTACGTATGAACAGGTTGAACAGGTTTACGTGGTTTTCCTGTTGTTGCTGCCTAGTTCACAATAAGTTTTTAAATCATAAATGTTCAAGCAGTGTGTTGGTTTTAGAAGATGAAGTCCAAAAGTTACAAATAGTCCAAAGTTCCATTTTTTTTTTTTCTGTTAAATGCATCATCCATTTGTTTAAGGGGCTTTTTTACTATACTACAAAACGGCAGAGAATGGGATGTTCATATAGTCTTGAAAAGCACTGAAGTAAAATGTGTGATAACACTTCAACTTAAGATGATTTTTAATCGTCTTCTCACCAGTGTTATTTTAGTGTCATTGATACTGTATGTTATTCCAGTTTTAATATTTTAAGTTTTTGTTGCCTTGCAACTAGTTGAAATAAAAGTTCTTAAGGGTTTTTATATATATATTTTAGTTCCATTAATGGATAATAATTATTTAGTTTTTTTAGGTCTTTATTTTAGTTTACCATAATAACCTTGCTTCTCACTGCCAGTCATGATAGTTCTAGTTTATGCATTGTTTGTTGTTAAATTTATCAGCCCCTCCATGCTGATCAGATTAAAATCATGGCATGTCATACTGGGTAATGCTGTGATAACGCTTATTCTCATAACATTGCACTGCATGCGGTTTTAAGACAAAGTGTGCATTTTCTGTGGTACAGCAGCTGGGTGGCTGCTGAATTATACCAAAGACTATAGAAGTACAGAAAGGGTTCATTCCTATACTTATGAATGGGAGAAACTGCAGTGCACAATATGTCAGAAAAGTCCCACTTTCTAAATGAAAGAGCCAGTGGTTGATTGGCAAAGTCCTTGTTTCACTATAGGGGGTGTTATAATCCTCAGGTCCCATGAAAACAGTCATGCTCAGTCATAAGCGGGTTTGGAACTACGTATGTGCATTGGCTGGTCTAGCCTGAAAAATACGCTTTTTAGCACTATTTGAATGTAAGAAACAACATTCATGGGGAGATCATTTCAGATTTTGTTGATTATTTGAAATATGTAATTTAATTGTGAGTTCATAGGGCAGTATATGAGATTTCAGGATTCCCCCATTCATTTAAGCTCGTTTAAGCTGCAACTATGTATGCCGAGTGAACAGACTTTCCTTGAAAAGAGCTTTGATTATACGCTATCATTTAAAAATTACATTTGTTGAACAAAACAGTTGAAACTGCACCACTGGTGAGCTGTACTACAGAAACACAATAACTAACAGCCCTAATAATTAGTTTTTGTGTATAACCAGTGGTGTAACTGGCATCATTGTCTGTGATTTTTGTGTGTTGGGCAGGTGTTCAACGATATGACTGTTGGAGAAGGAGAGATGGTATGTGTGGAGCTGGTGGCCAGTGACAAAAGCAACACATTCCAGGGCGTCATCTTCCAAGGCTCCATCCGCTACGAGGCCCTAAAGAAGGTCTATGATAACCGGGTATGATTCCTTTTACATTTGTCCAAAATTTGTTACATTTGCTTCTGGTGTGTAATTCATGGTACTTTTTAATAGGTAAGTGTGGCAGCTAAAATGGCCCAGCGGATGTCATTCGGCTTCTATAAGTACAACAACATGGAGTTTGTGCGGATGAAGGGTCCTCAGGGCAAAGGTCATGCTGAGATGGCTGTGAGTCGAGTGCCCACTGGAGACACCTCACCCTGCGGCACTGAAGAGGACCAAGACTCCCCTCTCCATGAGAGGGTCAGTTAAAGCCATTTTTTGTTCCCAGTTCAGTAGATGTTTTCAATTGATGCATAAATACTGAACCATTTACATTAGTTCTCTACATTGTAAACCATGTAACTACCTATTATGTAATCAATTTTTTAATTTAATTAAAGTAATTGGCAGCCCTGTTTTCCTCATAGGTAACATCATTCAGCACTCCCCCGACCCCGGAAAAAAACAGACCCTCCTTCTTCTCACCATCACTCCGCCGGAAAGTGCCCAGAAATCGAATCGCTGAGATGAAGAAATCACACTCAGCAAATGACAGCGAGGAGTTTTTCAGGGAAGAAGATGATGAAGGTACACAGACATACTGGGACAGTACTCACATTTAACAATATTGAATAGTTTTGCTATTTATATGTCTAAAATATTTGTTTACAAAATACAGAACTTCACACAATATGCAGAAAAAAGTAAATTGTGCTACAGTTTACTACATCATACCCTTAATTTACTAAATCATGCACATAAATGTTAAAAAGTTCAAATTAAAGTGTCTGTGAGTAACGACACATTAGCATAGTGCACACAATTTACTTCAAACAGGGAACAAATTATTACTAATTTGTTTCCTCATTTTTTGTAATTTGTGTGCTCAATATAATAATTGTGCTTATGATTTAGTTAAACATGGGAACAAATTAGTAAATCGTGTGCACAATTTACTTTTTTCCCTGCATGTTATTTGTTATGGGGGTCCATAACAAAAGTAACACTTATTTTGATTCTACTAACAGTAAGTAACTTTGCAACTACATGTTAACTGGCAGTCATTAGAGTATTAGTAGACTATCTGCTTAATAACTTTTAACACTGTTGTAATTTTGATTTTGAAACAACATACTGACTATGAGAAGTTATGCAAGTATAAGACAACTTATTATACTTGCCCTAAACCTACCGTAACAGTCTACTACGAGAGTTAGTAGATATGTACAGAAGTTGCAAATTAAAGAGAAGAGAGTCGACATGTAGTTGAGAAAGTTACTTATAGTTAGTAGAATGTTTAAAAATAGACTATCAAAATAAAGTGTAACTCAAAATACATTTATTTTATTTTTATTTATTTATTTATTTTTTTTAAGGGCAAAAGATTACACAGTACTTTCTTTAACTGTTATATTATATTAGTGATTAATTGTCACAGTCTGCTTTTGTATATATAGATTTGTTGTGTCTAGTTTATTGACAGCCCTAGTTTTAGACTGGAAGAAACAGAAACAAATATGCATACAGTTTTGTGGGAAGGGGGAAGCATTCCTTCCTCGCAACAGTGATAGTTTCAGTTTTGAAGTAAAATTAAAGGTCCTTTCCTCTTTTCTCAGACTTGTGCAACGCCACAAACCTGCGCTCCCGCTCTCTGTCAGGAACGGGCCGCTCGCTGGTCGGTTCTTGGCTCAAGCTGAACAGAAAAGAGGAGTATTTCCTGTTATATTCCCATCTCACCTATGTGACTCTTCCTTTGCATCGCATCACCACAGGTACAGCACACCTGCCCTCCATACCAACATGCTTCTTGTTAGCCGTGAATTGTAGTGGCTAAGTGGCTGCTTTTGTTTCTTTTTTTTTTTTTTTTTTTTTTTTTTTTTTTAGATATTCTGGAGGTGAGACAAAAGCCCATTTTGATGACATAACATTTACTGACCCCTCAAAATCCATGTTACCAAGTGCCTCCTCACATCAGGCCCCCGAGGAACCGCCATGTGGTGTACGGACAGAAAACCAAAAACAATACGCAACAGTGAACGAGAAGAGGAAAAGGGAAACCTAAGGAACAAACTCCATCAAGAAGTGCCTCTTCCACATGCTCTTCAGAGAGAAAGGCTGAAGACCTGGAACTAAAATGGCACTAGACTGTGACGCTAAAGGGAAATGTTTATTGGGAGATGAAACCCGATAAACGAATGTCGTTCTTGTAAATACACTGCTGCTTAGATACTCAGTGAACTGTACCAACCACATCGACCCTACTTAAAGAGACACTCGTAGGTTTCACGATATTACTGATTTTGTGTGTAGTATATTTTCCAAAGGACATTTCCTCGCAGCTCTAGGCCTTAATACTTCGCTAACCAGCTAATCTATATCGAACGTCATCCTTTTAATAGCTCATTGCTGAGTGAATCGCAGATGTCCAGTTCACCTGTACTTACACGACTATCTGTTACTTGATATGTTTGAGGGGATTTCTGATTTCCACATACTAGTGAACGTGACGTATCTCCTGAGAAGACTATGACGCATGTTTCGTAGACCGTTTCCGGTAGATGGATGACGACACCACCTGAGAGCACAGTTCTGGAAACCATTTCCGTCCACAAAGACACTTGAACGTGACACTAGATCACATGATCCCACCCAGCAAACGTTGCTTTTTAAAATTTTTTGAGTTTGTTCTCCGCTGCATTTTTGGTGACTGTCGTCTTTGAGTTTCAGTTTTGAGAACTCTTTTGCACTGAAGGGCTTTTGGAGTTGAACACGTATCACCAACCCAAAGTGTCAGTATTATTTTGTTTTGTACGTGTGTGTCAGCTGAATGTAATAACTGATCCGACAGCTTTAATATCTATTTGATATTTGATAGGCAGATTTGCCAGCAGCATTTGAAGATGTTGTTCGAACTATTTTAAGATCCTAGTCTTCAGTTTGATTTCTTTCATTGCTTTAGGTGCAAAGCTTCAGTGGAAGGCTGTTTTTAAGGAAGTCCCAGTTTGTTAAATGCTTTACATGCGCTTTTGTATCAAGTGGTAATTTAGCAGTAAATGTGCATGGTGTCGTATTTATGTTGTAATATATATATATATACCTTTTCTGTACATCTTTATGAAAATACACATTATAAAAAAAGTTCTTGTTCAAATTTATTTCCCAGTTACTAAAAATGTGTATTGTGGGATATCACGCAAATTCTTGGAGATTGGAAAAGGTGTAAGATCGCCTTTTATTTATAATTATTAAGTGTTATTTAGTTCAAGTCACTATAGTGTTGGTTTTTGGTTTAATTCAAAAGCTATGCAGAGTTCAGTATAATTTATACTCAAGTATATTTATACTTAAATTTACACAGTTTTGGGTAACAATAATTCATTAACATGCCATGTACTACAACAAAACTAAACTGAATTGAAGGCTTTATTGATCTGGTTCTTTTTAATTTATTTTAATTTGAATATCTACATAATACAAAAAAGAATATGTTTAATTGCTTAGTTTGCCAAACCCTACTAAATAATATAAGCAATACACATTTAAAAAAAAGAACAAAAAACTTACAAAACATTGGTGGTATTAAATGGTATTAAATATAATATATAAGATACTCCATGAAAACATTTAAAAAAACATGTAATTATGCATGTTTGGTCTGAATTTTATTAGTGGTGTGCGTACATGTACATATCTTCCACTGTTAAAGTTTCACTAATTATACAAATTTGCATTGTCAAATTTATTATGTTATGTTATTTTTAACCTAGTCAAAACTCAACTGCAGTTTGAGATTAATTGGAATGCACAATGAAAAAAACATTACGAGTTTTTTTATTGTTAAACAATAAATGGAGTTATCCATTTTTGCAAGTGATCCTTAGCTTTTTGGAAACGTTAAGATTGTTGTCCTAGCTTACAAGTACTTGAAAACATTGATTTGTTTCTTTCAGTTTCATGCTTTTGATTTTAATTCTACTATTCAAGCTTGTGATATGGAGTGCGTTTCCAGTTCTTACAGCAAAAACAGTAGGGGGCAGCACTTCAACAGAACCTCCTTTACTAAAATCATCAGCTGTAGTAAACCTCATTAATATAATTTGAGTCTAAATGGCTTACTAAAATGTCTAATTGAAATCTTTTCTCACAGGTTGGGATGAAATGAGTGTGAGTAAATAATTCTTGTGTGAACTACTGTTTCACCAGTAGTACATTTGTTGGTTTGTAGGTCCATTCTTCTAACTACGATGTTACGAACACAAAAAAAGTACCAAATACAACAGACTGTCAATTATAACACTATTTTTAATCTTTAAGATTCATTCAGTAAGTAGGATAACCATTCGTACAAAATAAAAAAAAAAAGAATTGATTTACATCATGCGTGTGCTGGAAATAAAACAAATCATAGGAGTTTCATTTGATTTATTCACCAGAAATGAATGTAAGGTAAATCTAGTGCTGCTCAACACTTAAAACACATACCTCATCGTGTAAGGCAGTAAAAAGGCCACTTACAGGGGAGAAAAAAAAAAAAAAAACTTCCAAAGATCACCTTCAGGACAGACTGCCATAAAGCATTCATTCTTAACCTCAGCAGTTCTGTGGTTTACATATATCAGGTCATTCAATGTACAGAACACAACATCCACACGTGCCATAATCCAAAATAAATACCATCACAGAAAGTACTGTCAGAAAATGAGTTGTGTATATATATATATAAAAAATAACCAAGTCTATCTGATCACTTCCTCATATATTCCTCAAAACGGTACTTTTGATTAGAGCAGTGGAAATCTTCGGATGCCCATTTTGTTCTCAAAACAGGAAAAAAAAGCAAATCAATATTTCAAGATCTTTGATGTAATACTGACCTCTAAAACAATCCCTCCTGCAAGCATGGAAAACTGTACAGATCTTCTCCACACTCGAGTCACAGAATTAAAAACAAATAGACAAAATGATCTTTGTAAAACAGTCGGCTCTATCTAAACTTTGAAGAATTCCTTAAATAGCAGCTAAATTAAAACTCAAAGGAATGTCAATGAATCCAGACTCGTGTCTTTGCTATAACGAAATGTGGCCATCGTCATTATCGCTCAACCTTTCTCAAGCATCTCTGATACGATGAGCAGCATTTACAGTAGGACCACGACTGATTTCACAGTAGGTGAACCGATTGGTTTCCGTCACTCTTCTAGACAATTTACAAGACGTAGACGAACAGTTCTAGATCAGATGTGTGTGTGTTGTGTTGTGTTACTGGAGTCGTACAAGCCACATTCAGTCAAACACATATGAGCTGGAGTGGATGCTTCTTTAGGCTTTTTTCTCTTGCAGGATTTTATGCAGCTCGTCTGCGTCCTCTGCCGTTTTCACGCGTATGAGCATTGGGACGGGTGTGCTGGGGTTCTTGTCGTCCACAGGAGGGTTTGGCACACACACCACCATCACGTTGTTTTTGCCAGTTCGTGAGCAGGGCATGGTAGAGGGCACCATGATGTTCAACAAGATGTTCCCTATAAAAAACATAAAACAGAAGCCAGTAAGAACTCATACATGATCGCATGCCATGTGATGTTCTGTTGTACAAACTAAAGCTGCATAGCTTTTAGGCCAGCATTTTTACTTGTGTTACAAATATAAACTGCCTATTCTGATCACTTGTAGTGTCCTTAAAAATATATATTTCTTTATTTGCAAAACTATTAAACCACAAAAACTGTTTTCAGCATTGATGATACAGTTTATTAATCAGCATATTAGAATGATGTTTAGAGTTCACTTTCATAAGAGCTCTGTGTAAACAATCTATGGCGACTTTTAAAACTAGTTGACTGCATTTCATGAAATGCCCTGCAGGGGGATCCAGATTTCTTCTAACAATCTGATCTCCCAAATCAAACACCATGTGCCTTTACTGTTTCCAACAGAGTTTGAGTAACCTCTGAATCCAAAGGTGATAACATTCTAAAAGCACATTATCATCAAATATTTCTAAAATGTTTATGTTCTGAGGCAGATTGCCAGCAACAGCCATTTCAGGATAGTTTGTGTCTTGGTCTTAGTGACCGAAGACTCCTCTTACTAACGTATCACTGATTTACTTTAAGAGTATTTTACAAAGCGTGTTAGTGCTTAGAGCAAACATTTAGGAGTCCTAAATTTAGGACTGACATGTCCATTTTTTTTTTTTTTTCCCTCCTAAATTTGCGAGTTACGAGCTACTTTTAGCCTTAAGATGCTCAAGATGAAATCTTACCGATCCCAATCTTTTTAACAGAACTGTACATCTCAATTAACAAAGCCCAACTATTGTCAATTTAACCAGCCTTAAAAAAAAAAACAAGACTAATATGTATCTGGATTTAGTTCACTGATGACAGATAAAGACACTTACCCAGATTGGTGTCGGCTCGCACTAAAAGCTGAAGTTTACTCTCAGCCACCATCTTCAGATGAAGTGTTCCGACCCCCTTCTCCTTAAACTCTCCGTCCTTCTTATAAAACAACTTACACCTGCAGAAAGATCATTCAGAAATATAAGATATGAGATAGATGATGTATATAAAAATTGAGTGACCGTACGTGATGTGTACTTTTTGGAGTAGAAGGCGTCTTTCTCCTTGATCTCTTTTACCAAAGGAACAGGCGGCTCCTCTGATTCCTCCCCATTCTCATCTAAAACAAGACAAGACAGTACATTTATGATAAGAAAAAGCAAATTTTGCAATAATAAAAATGATAAATGATGCATCATAAGTCCTAGTTGATACAATTGAAAATGTATTGAATATGTCCTTTTCTCCCACATTTAAACTGAAATGTAATCACATTTCGACCATTACACAGAATTTCTCCATAATGGCTAACATATGAAAAAAAAAGAGACCCCAACAATAAACAAGATTTTTCATTAGATAGTGCTGTCAAACGATTAATCGTATCCCCAAAAAAAGTGTTTACACATAAAATATGTGACTGTACTGTTTATATTTATGGTGTAATAGACACATGCATGTATATAGTTAAGAAAAATATGCTGTTTATATATTTATATAAATTATATTAATATAAGTATACACATGTAAATATTTTCTAAATATATACTGCATGTTCATTTATAAATACATTATTAATGATTTAACACCTTGTCAGCAACAGTGGCTATATTCATGGCAAGATGTAATCACAATTCAGTTATATATATATATATATATATATACACACACACATTTCAAAACAATGTAACATTTTTTTTGTTACATATATAGATAATATACACAGTACACACATATGTGAACAAATCGTTTGACAGCACTACTTGAAATACAAACTAAGAGACAGCACTTACACAAGCTGACCTGTGAATATGAATGAGAGCGTTATTAGTGAAGGTGCTGCTCGGGTACCTGCAGTCTGGCTGTTGCTGGCTGCATTCAGAGAAGATGACACGGCAGGACTGACACTACTGACCGCTGTTCCAAACACAGACACGCCTGAAGAGGAAGAAAACGAGAACGACGGTGCTCCGCTGGAGGCAAGTGCGCCAAGCACAGAGCTGTCTACCTTCTGGCCGAAATTAAAGGAGACGCCTGGAGGAGCCGCAGCTGCTGGTTTGTCTGCTGCAGGAGCATCCTTGTCTTTAAATGAAAAGAGCTGTGGTGCTGCACCGCTGACAGACGCGGTCACAGCAGCACTCGTGCCGGAAACAGAAGCAGTCGTTCCGCTAGTCAGAAGCTGCTTCTGCTCCCCTCCAAATGACGTGCTCTCCGCCCCGCTGCCATATTTCTTCTCAATGCTAGCCAGGTGTCGCTCGTAGTCACGGAAGATGGGGTTGAGATCGCAGAGGGGGTTGTCATTGACATGCTTGGTTATCCAGTCTCGAACAGAGCAGTTTAGTGCAGTGAGCTGCCTGTTGTATTCTTTACTGCTGGGGGCGGAGCCGTTAGAGGTGACATCATCTGTGGGTTTCGAGGGAGTGGAGCTGTTGAACGTTAAGGGACCTGAGGATGAAAAGAGACGTCAGGTCTACAGGACTACAGAGGTGTACCGCTCTGCAACAGTGTGATGACCGAGTGTTGCGCTCAGTGCAGTCAACTTAAGTCATGTGACCTGATTTAATGCCAAGTCATGAATAGATATTCCACCTGTTATAAGGACGCAATGCCTAGAAGACATTTGTAGAATTGTTTCCCACAAGTAGTGTAACCTAAAAAAAGTGTATTGCATAAAAAAAGCTAGATGAACACACCAACTTATGACAATTATGTTATGTAAAAACTTGTGTCATACTAATGAATTTCCTTGGTTGTGTGACTGTTAAACTCATGAACTGAAAGGAAGCCAATTCTTCTCAGTATGTGTTAGTCTTGGTTGTTGGTTGTTGCCACAACGCTAAAAATACCAGTTTGTAGTTTAAGGGTAAACAGACTGTAATTGCCAAATGAAGAGTTGAAATAATACACAAATACAAACGCAGCTGAAAATACTGCTGCTCAAAATAGACTATGAATTGAGACCAGATCCATAGCGAGCCACAAACAACTGGATATTTATGAAGGTGGAAAAAGCCACATCTAAAAGCTGATTTGTGAATGCAGACCAGTATTGCCAGAGTAATCAATCAGATTACCCTTTGTTTGTAGGCAAACAATCAGGGGTTTCTTTTTTTGTAATCAAAGGTATCAATTTGTACGCAGATTTATTTCCTTTTTCTGTAACAAACAGTGTAGATCAGTGCATTGCTATCTACATGGGCAGCATCTTACTTGAAACTAAACCCTGAAAGTCAGACCTACATTACAACAGCATCAAACTTGACTTTTAGAATACCGCTAAGCTAATAGATGACACTCTAATGAGCATTAAAATACACAGAATTCTAATTATAGTAATTGGCAGAAAATAACCAACAACAAAGTAATGGCACTTACATATATAACACACACAACATACCAATTAAACAGATTAACAAATTAATCAAACAAATTAAACAGCGCTAGTGTAGTTAAAACCATTATAGTCCATTATTATATGCTATACTGTACTCTGGTACAAAGGAGGATTTAGCTAACAATTTGTCACAAAAAAAGTTAAGGCTGGAATAAACTACAATTTTAAAATCTGAACAGACTTAAAAATGCTTGGCATCATACAATGACAAAGTTTTTAATACTAGTCTAAGCAGTTTAAGCAAACCTGCCCCACAAAAAACCCCTCCTCCAACTGTATAGAGTCATGACTATCATACACTGTGCAATTTTTTTAATGAAATCTGTCAACTCAAGTCTGCAGACTGGCTCTGACATTCAGCAACATCTCCAGAGTGTAAATCGGGGAAAAATCTTGGCAAATCATGTATTGTATTAAAGCCCCCAATGGCAACCCCCTTTACTTGAAGGTCAAGTTAATTTAATTTTCTATATAGTGCCAAACACTAAAATGCTTTAAAAGATGATCATGAGCATATATTTTAAAGAGGCTCCCATGTCAGCAAGCGAATAGCCATAAAACGTATATCAAAGCAAATGGCCTGCAACAGGGGTGTAATAATTGACTAAAATAATATTTAAAAATAGTCAATGTACTGTATGTTTTATGAATTGCTATTTAAATCATCTATTATTCTTACAATTCATAATTAAGTTAACAGACATCCAGTAACTCATTTTATTTAAGCCCCGTTTCCGCCACAGGAACTAGGGACTATGGACTGGCACTCTGTGTGTTTCCACTGCAGAAACCAGCAACTAAAAGTTACAGGTAAACATTTTTTAAACTCAAATCTGCAGTTTATTTATAAATACAGCATTTGCACTTTGGCAATTTCGGAGACGTTAGTTCTAAAGCAAATGATATATTTGTTTTGGAGCTCATGTTTCCAGACAAGAGAAGCCTCAACTCAGCTATTCCTTCTGACATTTGCTGCTGGCTCTGATGTCTCTGTAGTGGTTAAATATATCATTTGTTTTGGGTGAATCTAACAGGTAGTCTTTGGTCTTTATTCTATTAATTCATTATGTTCAAATGAAAATTTAAAGAAGACTGTTTGACATAATATTTAGTTTCATTGTAACATTTACATTCCCTGAACTACATTTCTGCAGCTATTAATGCGTTTAAATGGAAACAAAAAGAGGCAGTGGTGTTTGATACCATATTTTGTCTTATTGTAAATACAGTGAGGAACACTGCAGCAGCCAAAGCGAGCTGACTGAAAAAAAAAAAGTTCCAGGGTCAAATTGTTCCAGGTAATTTAAATGGAAAAGCAGCTTTACTAGTCAAACCAAATTCCACTCTGATTTGACTCAAGGTAAAGTGTTTATTTTGAACCTTGGACTTGAACTATTGACACCCAGTTCATGTAAAAGACTTACCACTATTAGTTTTAGCAGATGTGGGAACATTAAAACCAGTAAAGGATGGGGCCACCGATGCTACACTGCCATTGGTCAGGGTGGACAGAGGTTTGAAACCAGCTCCATTACCAAAGCCGGAGAATGATGTTGTCCCTGTGGTCGAGGCCAGAGAGAACCCCTTAAACGCTTTGAAAGCCCCTCCACTCTCTCCCTGTGACAAAACAACAAAACTCACATATAAAACACTCTTGGAACACATAACTGGCTGTCTGCTGAGACACAAGAGACACGTTACCTCTGCTCCAACGTTACGACGCCTAGCTTTCTTGACGGCGCGATTCTTCATCACATCATCACTCGCAACTGAAAACATTCCTGCCTGAGACAAGATATTTGTAAATGAAGAAATCAATGGTTGAAACAATTAAATTTATGATACTTTCAGATAAGCATGGAAGCCCATTTTATGTAAGTATATAAGCCCATTTATATCACTTAAAGAATTGTGAGTTTATATTCTGACTTAACATTCGATTGAGAGTTAAATCATTGTGAGATATAAGCTTGCAATTCAGAGAACATAGCCTGCGTCCCAATGTGCATACTATTCAGCCCAAATTCTATGTGATATTTTCAAAACTATTAAGGGCACACTGGGTGCACACTGGGACGCAGGAATTGTCTTTTTTTGGAATTTATAACCCACAATTCTGACTTTATCCCCCGATTTCACAGACAAAGCTTAAGTCTCAGACTAAAATGCATGTTTGAGCAGTGTCAACTGAAAATATCTTGCTCTGACATATCTTAAAATATGTCAGTGTCATTGTTCTGTGTAAAAATGCATGCCTGTAATGCTTTCCTCTAAGGCGTTTTTGTAAAAGTTGCTTAAATATCTTAATTTAACTAAGGCCTAGTCATGGCTTAAACTAAGCCCCGTATATGAATCCAGGCCTAAATCTCACAATTCTAATAATAACTTTTAAAAAAAAATCTGTATCAGAAATGGGCTTCTATAGATAGATTCTTTCTACTGTGAATGTAATGAGGTTTGACAGTGAAAGTGTGTAGACGCTGGAAAGTGTCACACCTCCTCGCCTTCATCTTCCTGATCCCAGTTCCTGTCCGTCAACTCTTTTTCAGCAATCCGCTTGGCCATCACAGCTCAGCTGTCAATTACAAACATGTCAAATACAAATAAAACAGATAAAGGCTAGATTACATTACAATGTGAAGGAAACTTTAGCCAAAAACAAACAAAACAAAACAAACAAACAAACAATAACCACAAATTCATGTTTGTTTTATTTCACCATAGAAGCACACTCAAAGATTATATTTAAAACTTAGCCATTTTTGCTGGCCAGTTCTGTTAACTAGCTTTACGTGACGTACACAAGCAGTGCCTTATATAGTAATATTCAAATATTAACCGATTATAAGAAACCGGATTTAGTCTTCTGTTCTTGACCGTACTAAATTTGACCCATTAAAGATAAGACAGCATTCAAACCTTTATTATAACATCTAAAACAACCCAATAGTGCTAAAATACTTTTAGATGTTAACAACATGACTCGTTAATTAGGTCTGGTTAAGGCATTTCATTTGAATGACGTTACAGACTGCGCAAACTACCGGCAGATGAAAATTACACCTCTCTAACATGATTTTAATCGCTTAATTTCTGACTCAAATCAGATTATATGATATCAACAGTGTATTTATCTATTGATACGGTACACTGAAGTGAATATGATGCTTTAAATGTGCTAATGACAGACCGGTTGCTGAGTAAATCTGAATATGATGTAACGCGGACCAGTATGAAATTAGTCACTATTAAATAAGTTCTACATACAACATTACCTCACACTGTCTCCCGCCAACCGTTCGCGCCACACACACAGTATCAAATGTTTGAATAATGACCGCGGGAATCTCGCGCATACAGGAGCAGGCCGCGCGCTCACACCGCCATCTTACAAACGCGTTTCACACTGCGCATGTGCGCAGGGCAGCATACTACGCATGCGCACACGGAAGCGGCAGCCGCGCCTTACACTGCGCATGTGCAAAAAGCAATAGAGGCAACAGCTCTGTGGGAAATGTAGTCTCTTAGTGCAACATAGACGGTATGGAATCGTGAAGACAACAAATTGTTTCAGCTTGTTACATTTACATTACATTTAAGGTATAATATACATTTAAGGTTTAATATATATATATATATATATAAAGGTGCTGTAAGGGACAACACAAATAAGAGCTACTATGTTTGCTAGACAACTCATTGTCACATACCGCATAAGTAAAACATATTAAATGTTCCTTATCATTTTATGATCTAATTCTTAAAATGTCTTCCTCACAGTAGAATAATGTCCTTTGTCAAAGTAGCTACATTAGTACTAACGATAGCTACATTAATCACATGGGCTTTTACCTTCTATTTCTCCTGAACAAGCTTGTTTGTGAGCATTGTGTCAATTTCTAAGTAAATTAACCAACTGTCTCCCTTAGGAGAACTATCTTCTACTCCAAATGCCTTTCACCTGCTGTTGTCTCCATAATGCATAATATGGTTTAATTATATGTGTGTGAGTAGATATTTTGACAGGTTACTTCATCCAGCATTGTTTCCTCCTGTAGGCACAGCTACAGACACTTTTGGGTGCAGTGGCTTGGAGGAACAGATGGCTGTGTTCCAATCTCCCAGGATCCCACACTTCTGTGCCAACACAGAAGCAGGTGTTTCAGAAAACAGGACATAATGACAGAGGTCCTGATGGCCACAGGAGATTCCTAGACCAGCTGGATGTGAGAAAGCCAAGGTCTGTAGCCATCATACGAGACTGACTGTACTGTATTTCTAATCATTAAAAGTGAAAAAGACAATTCATTTAAAAATATTAAAGGCCTTCAAACCACATTTTCCCCCAGAAGTTTCAGCCTGTCAAAACTACATGTGGCAAGACCAAAGCCATATACATACATTGCATTAAAGGTAAACATTTTATTTGTTCATGCATTTCATGGGCATCAAGCTTGTGACCTTGGCATTGTTAGCGCCATGCTCTATTGCAGAAATTCTCCTGCAGAGTTTAGCTCCAACTCTAATCAAACACAGCTGAACAAGCTAATCAAGGTCTTCAGGATTGCGAGGAAGTTACAGGCAGGTGAATTTGTTTAAAGTTGGTGCTAAAGTTTGCAGCTAAGGGGATCTCCAAGGGCGGAGTTGAGAACATTTGCTTTACAGAACATTTGAATACTATATTATTCGTATAAATTTTTTTTGTTCACTGTATAAGGTTCTTGAGTTCTTTAGAGAGTGAAAATGTCTTGGTCTGTGGGCCACCAGGGGGTGCAAGAATTTCTGCCCAAAAAAAATAAAAAAAGTAATTTTTAGGGCAAGTCAAAGTTAACATGTTAACTAAAGGTATTAATAAAATGCCTGAGATACACTGCACGATCACTGCATGGCTTTCGCAGAGAAAAGCCTGGCATCGTGAAGCAATTGTTGCAATTATTGATTGGCCATGATTGTTTCACAATGCCAATCTTTCGTCTGGGACAGATGAAAATCGTGCAGTGTATTTTGACTTTAGTGAGTTTCAATGGTACTACGCTCTGCAAATTTTCTTTTAAATAATATTTATAGCGGAAAGATTTGCTAAAATTATTTTAACATAACTGAATTTTTTTTCTTTTTTTTCAGCTTGTTAGGTTAACATAACAATAAATGCAAGATAACATAACAAACAAACAAAAAAAAACCAACTAAAATAGGATCTTCTATGACATTAAAGTATCAAAACGTTTTCAATTTAAATGGAACCTTTTTTAACAAAATGAAGAGTACAAACAAGTAAGCAGAACAGAACAATTGATAAAATGTAAAAGCTGTGATTTAGGTAAGCATTTTTTAGCATTTCTAAAGAGTTTTTACACTCTTGGCAGGCCTATTGGTGACTTTTTTTCAGTTTGCTTTAACAGAAGCACTAAAATGTTCATAAATCTAATGGGAATAGTCTCCACTAATCTCATGTAGCCTGACCTTTACTATTAACATAAGGTTGAATCCATATTGCAGCTTATTGCAGCCAAGATCCACCCACCTAGACAGGAAGACACCCTTTTTTTAACAATCTAAAAATAGCAGTACAGAGACATTCTGACTAAAAAAATCAGAATTTGAAAAGTAAAAAAAATACAGACATTTTTTCCTGTTATCCCAACATGACCATGATTCTTTCTGTCACCTATGACTCTTGACTAAAAGCGGTCATGGGTTCTCCTCACTAGTTTCTTAATGAAGTCATGAGGGCTGATTATAATTTTTTTTTTTTTTGCGGTATGCGTCTCTAATTGCTAATTTGTTCAGATGACATATTTAAATGTCAGTCAGGCAGCACAGATCAGTGAAAGTCTAATTATGCAGATTTAGTTAACATGCTGTAATTAGAGAAGTGAATGGACAAATTAAGAGGAAATTTAATTGGTTTCTCTTAATGGAACCATCTCTCTGGCATTATCTGCATGTTTTTGACCATTATTTCAGCACCATAAAGCTACCGCACTACAATCAGCTTAATCTTTTAAATTAAAGTTGTCATCGAAAACAACAATTACATTAAAATAGAAAGACAACTTGCCTGGCGATGTGAAATCTATAAGTGATTGTGATGGATATTATAGCTAAACAGAAAGTCAAATAATCTACAACACTGTATATTTACACCTATTAAATATGAATGTTTACCGACTTAGGTCAAACATTTCTCTTTCAAATAATAAGCAAGGACCTGATGCAAAATGATAGATTAAGTGCAATACTGTGATAAATTGTAATGCATGCTATATACATATGCAACATTTAGCCCTCTGTGGTTATATTGAATAAAAAAATGATTCAGTGTCTAGACAATGTTTTTCAAGTATTGTTTTCTTAAAGATGTGTTATGTTTTATTCATATCTCTTTTCTGATGTTTAAAGCTTTTCTGCCTCTCCAAGGAGAGATGAACCATAAATGTTAAAAACTGTGATGAATACATTCAAATAAATCTGCCTGTCATGTCACATTTAGTAGATTTACAGCTGAAGTGTGTTCATATACATTGGTTTAGCAACACAAATGACCTCACAGTAGTTTTAGGAGAACCTAACATGGCTCTGTATTGAAAAGTCAGATACTTTAAAAGCTTTAGCTTCAGCCTCAAACCTGTAGAGCCCACATGAACACTGCCGCTCTGTAGAAGTGGTGGAAGTAGAGTACTTAGAAATGCAATACTTATGTGTTTTAGTCATTTCATGTTTGTTTATCATGTTAATTCCACCCACTGACTGGCACGTGAGTTGATTATGTGATATTCTAGTGCTGGCATCTGTAGATGAAGGTTACGGTGTGATCAGATCTCCATTCTCTGCCGTGATGCTTACAGTAAGAGCTGAGCTCAAGTGACCCACTCGCATCTATTCCAGGAAATTCCCTTAGTAAAGTCAGAGGCTGTCTCAGGACAAGATTGTGTGCTGGCAAAAAATATCTGATGCCGTGACCATGTGATGTCATGACCAGTCACATGTAACACAAAATGTAAAGGAAACGTGGTGGAATTAATCACATTGTGTACTTTATAGACCATGTACTCAATTTTCTTTATACATGTTTAACCTAATGCTTTATTTCTGAATACATGAGCATTACCAGTTCTTATGTTTAGTCTTTGGAGCCTTCTTTTTTGTGTTTTAGGGTTAGACCCGATCCTGGGTTGTTCTGTTCATCTTAGAGTTGTTGTCATAGTAACAGATCCGTGAGCTCCAGAGGTTTGTTTAATGTAAACAGGATTAGATTGTGGATATTGAAAGCAGAGTGATACTGTCTGACCCTGCTGTATCAATCTTATGAACAATCTGTTAAACCACGACAGTTATAATTATGTTGGCTGGCAAGCCAACATATTGTTATCCTATTTAATCTTCTTTTTGTTATTATTATTTTTTTCTGCCCCTAAAATTTCCAAATGCTACTCCTCCCAGAGCTTTAATGCCACAAGCCCCAAACTCAGCAGAGACCTGGGCAATGATGTGCAGACGTGCGCTATATCTTTTCAGACTGATCAGACTTACAGTTTTTTTCAAATTAATTTTTAAAGATGAAAAATGTCCCATAGACTTACATTGGATGAGAAAATTTGTGCCTCTACAGGCGCAATACCACCAGCGGGAGGGGCTCCTTAGACCTGGTTTCACTTTAAATAGGTTAAAAATGCAAATAAATGCATACATTTGGCCAGAGAACAGTGTAAAAGATCACAGATCAGCGCGAGCAGTCCATGCATGGTCACAAAACAACAGCATTCATACTTGTTTTAGACACTTTTTAATCAAAATATTTCAATGATTGCATGCAGTCCACCCATTAGAACACAACAAGAGCTAAATTCAGGTGTTTCTGAACGGATGTGTGTTTAACTCAAAGTCTTTCAGTAGCTCAGTGCAGCTTCTCTATTAAACTGATTTTTACACGTATTTAAGCCTTATAAAAACACTCCAGTGAATTTACTGAATATAATTATTAGAACACATTAAGTTGAGTGCATGTGAGCTTTATTCATGTTTTAATAAAATCTGCTTCGCAACGCACCGGAGATGGCTTCTCACAGCCACGTCCTGCAGCGTCTTCGTTAAACTGACTTTGTACATGTCTTTAGGCCTTAAGAATAAAAACACTCCAGCGAATTCACATAATATAATTGTAAGAACATTAAGTTGAGTGAATGTGAGATTTATTCACTTCTGACAGAAATCGAGATCGCAGCGCAGTCCTGGCAGCCGCCCTCCGCGTTTGAAAGGAGAAATACATACAAGAACCTACAGCGTCTGCATGTTTTACAGTCTCATAAATCAAAACAATACAGCGATTCTATTTTCCATAAAAAATATTATGAAAACTATTATTTTTTCAATATTATATTGTTTATATATTATAATTGCTAAATTACAAATTAACAATTCACATAATAATCATTCATGCTTAAAATTATAATATTAATATTATATTATAGGTAAACGAATCATTAAACGTTTTTTATCATTAAATAATATTGGTCATTGCATTTTATGTTGTTTTAAAAATGTTGTCCACACGAGGGAGCCAGAGGATAACAAATCATTCGAGATCAGTTCAAAGACTTTCAAAAGGTGTCATTTGTTTCATTTAAGTGACTAAAAATAAGAAAATGGATAAAAATCCATTACTATTACTGTTGTACGTTTTTTGCAGCGCGGACACACAAGTACTCTGGCTCTTTTTTTGCTCCAATGATGCCGAGTTTGGCTTGCCAGCCAACATCAAAGTTTGTAATCAAACAATTGAATTTACAAATTTCAAAATATATCATTTGTAATCTGACTGAAATTTTGCATTATTTTATTGGTATTTTTTCTACCACATACTTTAAGAATGCAAGTTTTAAAAAGTTTTTACACTGTATGTGCTATGTGCTATGGACTTACAAATTGGGACAATAGAAGCAACAAAATCAAAAAAACAATGATATCCAAGTGCTATAACAAGTCTCAGTTAGCTTAATGTAGTACACGTAGCATGTTTTTTTTTTTTTTTTATTATTATGTAATAAAGAAAACATAGAAAAAGAATAGAGCAAGGTAGTGTTAGAGACCTTTTTTATTAATTGTATAATAAAAAGAAAAGGAATAGAATGGAAACAGAATAGCAAAGATAGTGTTAATTGTTTTTTTTCCAAGAAAACAAGCAGTTAGTAAATGAATAGAGTGCAAGTCTAAAATGGGCAAGTTTTTTTTAGAAGAGTAGAATTAGAATAGATTGTTGAGATTGTTAATATTTAATTTAAAAGTCTGTGAAAGGGATTTTTTTGTTACACACAAACACACACACGTCAAAATCACTAAAACTTTAGCTTGCATGCAAAACTTCTGATTTCATGACTTCTAAAATGACTATATGATCAAATTTTTAAGAGTATGTGATGTCATTATTACGAAGGGGACTGAGGCATGTGGATCCATTCGCAAAGCTTTAATGAAAAAACGGGAAAAACTATGAAAATGGTTTGTACGAGGCTAACTCAATACTCTGAGGCTAGGCTACAAATGCAGACAGTTTTTAAAGGTGACACAATGAGTTAACAAGGGGGAGGGGCCAATGAATTGTCATGGTAACTAACAGGGGAGCTGAGGGACAGGTGAGCACAGAGACAATGGGTAAAAAACATTTCACAATAAGAGTCATAACACCAAGACAGAGAAACACAGACAGGGGTAGCACAAACATAGCAGTTTGGGGTGGAGTGCGCTCTGCTGGGGTCCGTGGGCACTCCAGCTGGCCATTGTGACATAGCCCCCTCCTTAAGGAGCGGCTTCCAGATGCTCCAACCACAATAGTCCAGGAGGGTGGTGGAGCGGAGGCGCAACGGGGTAGAACTGGGGGAAGGATGGAGGGCCAGGTCCATGTAGAGAGACGCTGGGACCTGAAGCATGGAGCGATGGCAGACCTGGAGGATGGGTCCTTGGTGGGCCTGGACCATGGAGCCACGGCGGCGCAAGCGGAGCTGAGAACCTCCAGGGTAGAGTAGACCAGGTGAAGACCCTCCAGGGCAAGGCCGGCAGAGCTGATGACCATCCCAACACGGCAGCCAGAACAGAAATCCCTCCAGGTTGCGCCTATGGCGGTGATATTCTGCAGGGCTGTGCAGACGGCAGAGACTCCCTCCAGGGCGGAGTAGACGGCAAGAACGCCCTCCAGGGTGGAGCAGGCAGCGGAGACAGGACAGACACCCTCCAGGGTGGAGCAGACGACAGGGACACCCTCCAGGGCGGAGTGGGTGGCACCGGCAGGACAGCAGCCCTCCAGGACGGAGCTGGTGGGACTGGAACAGAGAGCACAGAGAGGTTAACTACGGCCTCTGTGGCTGAGACAGTACCTGCTTCGAGTTCGTAGAAGGGCCGAGGCAGAGCTGGCGGGACAGAGACCCTCCAGGGTGGAACAGGCGGCATGGGCCAGGGCTGAGCCGCAGCTTGTCATACCAGGGCAGAGCGAGCGGAGACTCGACCCTCCAGAGTGAGACCCGCGGAGTCAAAGCCCTTTGGTGGAGCGAGAGCTCCCCAGGGCGGCGCAGGTGGAACGAGAGGCTAGGGTAGCACAGGAGACCAGGGCAGAGCAGACGTGACTGTAAGAGAGAGCACAGAGAGATTAATGGCGGGCTCTTCGGCCGGGACAGTGCAGGCTGTCCCGGCCCTCGCAAGGTAGCACAAAGACAATGGGTAAAAAAACATTTCACAATAAGAGTCATTACACCAAGACAGAGAAACACAAACAGGGGTAGCAAAAACATAGCAGTTTGGGGTGGAGTGCCCTCTGCTGGAGTTTGTGGGCACAGCTGGCAATTGTGACAGTCATTATGTCATTGCTGACTCAAGGGCAACTAATCACTATTGCTGATCATGGTTTGAAGTATCTTGTGTCATTTCCAAAATAAGTGTTTGTTTCATTTTTCTGCAATGTTTTTTTGTCCAATGTTTACTGCATAAAGGTAATTGAAATGAAAATATAGAAAGCTGCCATGTCCTGTGGTATGACACAGTTAATTGTCTTAATTGTTTAACATGTCCATTTATAAATATCTTTTAAAAATGTGCCAATTGTTTTATAGATACTGTGCATGCATCTTTTATGTATTAAAACTGAGACCACAGGAGTATTTGAAATGAACCAGTGAAAATGGAAAACTTCTAAAACATCTAAACATATACTCTAGTCACAATGCTTTTTGACTTCCTGCATAAGCACATTTGTCAAGAAGAAAAATATTTTTTTCTGCACTGGACTGCCCTTTCTGCATCACATTAACTTCCACATCACATTCATCCTGTCCTGAAAGCTGATTGGCTCTCATTCATTCAGCTTGTGTCTGTCTGTATGCATATGCTACAGCCACAACTCCTGATAGGACAGCAGGGCAGAGCAGTGCGTGAACATGCTGTAACGCTCCAATGACATTGTGACTTGTGTTTAGAGGAGGTGGAGGGCAGATGCCTGGGAGGCTGGATGGGGGTTGGTACGGGGGCAGGGTGGAGTAAACCCTTCAACTGGGATAAAAATTATCAGCTGGAGGGGAGAGTACTGTGAAGTGCAAAACACACTGGTATGGATGCTCATTTTAGAACTTTGGCTGTAAAGGGGGAATTCTAATATTAACACAGATTTAGAGTTTTGCTTAATTTATTTTATACAATCAACTGAACCAAGCTATTCATAAAAGTAAACAATAAACTTTATCTTCAGCGATAATCACCAGATGTCATGTTAGATTATGTTAGCATTAGCAACAAAATATTTTATGATTCATGAGGAAATCTACAAACAATACAGATACATAGTAGAAGCACTGTTACAGACTACCAATAAAGGCAGTTCAGAGGCTCAAATTTGCATTTTAATAGCTGGAGGGATTTGTGTTAATTTAAGCTATGTGGGGGTGAGGTCTGTGAGGGGCTAAGGGGGTGTATACACAGTCCCAAACCTTAACATCATTCATGCTGATGCTTAATCAAAACACTCTTTGGTCTCTCAAAATAATCAAAAAATATATTTAATTTAAGAACAGCCACAGTGTTTGATTTATGCATCATGTATTGCTAGGATAATATATTCATAGATGTTCATAAACATTTCATGGCAGTCAGAACCTTCCAAAAATGTCTAATTTTTAAACTGTAAAACTGTTTTCTGCTTTTTATCCATATAGTATTTTAGCTAACAAAATAAAGAGGTTTCCAAATAATTCAATTCTTCATAAAGTAAACTACAAACCTTGATTTACAGCCCATCAGTGCATCTTAATCAACACATTTTTGTGAACATTTAAAACTAGTTCTGTTGTTTTGTATAGATTTGTGGGAGCGCGCATGACTCCATAACTGATGGAGCGCGTTCACGTGACAGAGGAAGGGAGAGTTCTTCTTTTCACTGCTCCATCCGGGAACTTTCCGAATTAGCATTGACAACCAAAGCGCAACTTTTTCCCCAGGCAAAGTGAAATCAAGCCGCGCGCTCGGACAAAATATAGTTCCACATTTTCAACTCAAAGTCTTAAAAATAAAGCCGTGCGTACCGGATAGGTCGGATAGGCTTTTGCCGTGTGGATGTCGGAGTGGATATATGTGACTGCTGAAATCTTTAGCTCGCCTTTTGAGCACTTTTGTTTATACTGGCGTAAAGTGGGTGATGAGTCTTACGGCCAGTAAAGAAGCGAGAACTTGCTGTGCAGCCCGAGTAGTTCTTGCGATTGTTATTGTTGCTTTAAAAAATATTTGTATTACGCCACAAATAACGCGGATCGCGTCGAAAGTGGGGGAAAAGTGCTTCTGAAGTCGGAATATGGAGCTACAAGGCCTTCAAGAAGCATTGAAAGTAGAAGTCCAATGTCATCAGGTAAATAAAAATGGCATTTTGTTGAAGCTTTCCCGGGACTTCTTATGTGAATACACGCTGGAAGACAGAAATCCGCCGTGTGCGAGCGTTTTAATTTGGTTGGAAGTCGTAGCCTTTTAGAGTGGTACAACGGTAACATTCTTTCGCCTTTATGACGCCATAATCACTTTGAGCGCAGATTGTTAAAACGCTCTTTGATGCACTTTAACGCGTGCGGCGTGTTTTTTTGCGATTTGCACTAATAATGCGGCGGTTTTGTGTAGCGATCGGGACGAGACTTGAATATTTATGAGGTTCAAACGGACTCACAGCTCGTCGCTTTGTTCCTCCCTCATATCCTAACTTGAAACACTTTAAACGAAACGTTTTTTCGTTGTGTTATTTCGTTTAGAAACTAGTTGCACAGATGAAGCAGGACCCACAGGTAATTCATTTTATTCGAAGCGTTGAAGAATGGGGCATTTACATTGGGCGAGAAACTTTGTCGGCATCAATAGTTCTTACGGTCGTTCGCTACGCTTTGTCCTTTACGTGACTTTGCCAAATAACACTAACGGTTTTGTCAAGTTTTGAAAATATTTGGGTTGTTTTTTGGGTCGGAATCTTATTGATCCAATGTTTGTAATTTTATGACGCCGAGCTTAAGAAACAAATAAATTAAAGGCAAAGCAAAATAACATCTCTAAGTGAAAAACAAGTAAGAATTCAAGCCTGTTTTCAGCATTTCGATGTAATTAGTGGTGAAATTTCGCCTCATGCGTGTATTAAACGTGTTAGAAACATATTTACCCCCACCAAGTAGATTAAAACTACTAGAAAATCAGTTCAGTCTGCTTTATCTACACACGAAGATTCTATTGGTACGGTAGTAAATTGTTTAACACGTCCATTTTAGTTGGTCGACATGTTTCTAGGGAGTTTGTGAAGGAAAGTTGCTTACTTTCTCGGACATGTTGCATTAAAACATCACTGTTTAGCGTGTACTTAACCTTAATGTACTTTATCGAGGGGTTATTTTTCTTGGTCACATGACGACGTGGTCGAATTTGATACGATCCCTGCAGTTCACTTTCACTTTTTTTATAATCCCGACTCAAAAGGAAGGTCATCTATAGCGTTCCTACAGCAGATATTAATAGGTTTATTGGCAATTCGTCTGTTGGCCTTGTTTTGATGCGTTTGTTATAGAACCTCTCAATCCTTCACTGAATGCGTCTGTCAGAATGATTCCCTTAGAACGACAGAATTTTGAGTTCGTTCGATGGACGTTCAGTTCGTAACACATCGTTCAGCACCTCGGACAGCGGCGCACGCCTGCATTTCAACGTGTTTGACATGTAAAATGTTGCGGCTGTGTGTGTTTGTGTTAAATGTTTGTTGTGGGGCTTTTTGGTGTACCTCAGTTTGGTAGTGGAAGCTTCCATTTTGTGCTGAAGGGGTGTTGGTTTCTTCCTAACATGGAGCAAAAGTCTGCAGAGTTTCTGGCTGGGGGGAGGGCTCATTCATGGCCATTCTAAAGAGGGGGAAGGGAGGAGAAAACACTAGTCAGCATCACACAAGACACTACACACAAGCCTCTGTAGGCCTTATAATACTCATGATGAGGTTCTTGTAATTAATAGTGGCTATCACAGTTAGTATGCTTAATAATAATTTGCTTAGTCCCTCTTAAGAGTAAATTAATGCATTAAATTCCTATAAATACTATAGGAAAAGCTTTAAAATGCATGAATGCATTAAAATACAGCACATATGTTATGTTACCTAATATAAATGATGTCTGTTTCATTTATAATTGTAGATCTTTTAATTATATGAAAGGATATAAAGTATCACAAGGCATGATAATGTCTCTATAATATTCATTCATTCAGAGCTCTAAGGACAAGACATTCAGTGTATTATTAATACTCAGCTAAATGTTAACCTTTTAAAAAATAAAGCACAGGCTTTCATAACCCAAATAAAAGCTGTGCCTTTGCAGTACAATTTGTGCATTTTTATTACCGATTACATTAAGAAGTGCATTATGTAGGCTCTTATAAATGTGGAAAATGTGCAGTGGTCTAATAGACAATCTAGAGTGTTGCAAACCTAACCACAACATTTATATCCAAATGTTGCACGAATTAATTGGAAGTAAAAGTCATTAAGCTTATTCAGGTATTAGGTGAGCATCTAGTCTAACTAGAAATATGTTGAACTATAACTGAAAATAATATTGGACATTTTTTGGTGTCTGGCCCTATAGTGACCCATCCTCTTTATATTTCACTCGAACTTTCATTTGAAGGAGGCTTGAAATGCAGATGAACAGGGGAAGCAAACCCTCTAGCATTTATTAGCTGAGAACATCATAATTGTGTGAAGCCTTTGTAAGTATCTTGTGTTCCCCGCAGGGCAAACGTCTTTCAACCATATATAAATATCTATCTTAGCTTGTGAGTTTTTAATACATATTGCGTGAGAGGGTTTTGTATTGTTGTCTTCTTGCTAGTTGTTGCATCACTGATCCAGAAACGCTCATAAACTTGGTGTAAGTCTTGAGCTTTGATTTGCTCGCTTCTACTCAATTTTTGGTCTCTCTCAGGGCTTACAAATCCTTCCTAAAATGATCCCTCTGTGTGTGTTCATGTGTGTCCCTCATGCACAGTGTAAAATAAATTGTATTGTTTTTGCCTTGTGGAATAAGATTTCCGTCCTGCAAAGATGGCCCGGTTTTCGTTAGCTTGCAGGAAAGGCTACATTTGCATTGTCTGTTTATTCAGATGCTGCTACCCACATTTCCATGTGATAAATGAGCGTAGAAAGCACAGGTTTACAGGTTGCATAAGTTTATTGCATTAGCACAAATGCAAGTGACTTGTATCTCTTTGCCTGAAAGCAGTTCAGCGTTCTGTCCAAAGTGATTTGTGTAGCTCTGTCCCGCGGACTGACAGCAGCTTTAATATGTAAAAGCATCTGATTGTAATTGTGAAAAATGTATTATATGTGACCCTGGAGCACAAAACCTGGTATAAGTAGCACGGGTATATTTGTAGCAATAGCCAACAATACATTGTATGGGTCAACATTATTGATTTCTCTTTTATGCGAAAAATAGGATATTAAGTAAAGATTAGATTCAGTAAATTTCCTAATGTAAATATAGCGAGACTTAACTTTTGACTAGTAAAATGCATTGCTAAGAACTTTGATATATTGGACACATTTAAAGGCGATTTTCTCAATATTTATATATATATATATATATATATTTACACCCTCAGATTCAAGTTTTTCAAAGTTGTATCTCAGCCAAATTTTGTCCTATCCTGAAAAAAACCTATACATCAACAGAAATCTTATTTATACAGCTTTCAGATGATGTATAAATGTCAGTTTCAAGCATTTGACCCGTTGGCTAGTTTTGTGGTCTAGGTTCACATATACATATACATATACAACACTTTTAAATAACCGTGTAAAACCTGACATATTTGTTCAATGTGGCCTATCATTTTATGGAAAAGAGGTTCAGGAAGAGTCTTTAAAAGTTCTTCTTTCTTTTTTTTTGATGCATATTTTTTGTATAGAAAATTCAGGTTTGTAGGCCTTGTAGGCATCTCTCTGTGGTACATATAGAAAATCTATTAAACTGTTCGTCAAATGATTTCACTCAATGTTTTTTGGAGCAATCTTATTGGAGCAGAATATCGCAGTTGCAGCATGCTTCCTCATTTAAAGTGCATGCAATCCATTATATTGGCAATATTGATATTTTGCAAAGTTCATCCAGATTTGATTTGGCACACTGGTTCGGTATCTAGTGGTAACACATATTATTACGAGCAGTAGTGTGAAGCATTCAAGTTCAGACATGACGGTGTTACCTACACAAACTTAGGCCCAGACTCGAGCTCAGTATGTGAGGATGTAAGACCTGAAGGAGACATCCAACATGATAGATGACCAGTAGAAGTTTAATTTTAATGAATCTAATTGGTTTGTACCGTTTTTGATCTGTGCTCGTGTCTCATAGCAAAACTGTCTGCGGTAAATCATTCATGCGTTTATTTCTGTTGATGTATTTCACTCTATTATTGTGAAATGCTTCTATAGCCATTCATTCTCAATCTCATAAGACATTAAGTTGTGTAAGTGATTTGTGCCTTGCTTTTTAAAGGGTAGTGAAGCATTAGAGGTTATCAGACCAAAGTGATCAAGATGTCATCTCCATTGTCTTAATATTCTACTCAAGATAGCAGTGCTTTACAAAGCTGTGATTTGTGTCCAGTTGGAAATATCTCCAGATTCTATGAATTAAGTTGAACTGTATGCCATTGTCTTTTGATTTGTGTCTTAGTAAAGACACAACACGTAAAATAGCACACATGGTCTTGGCTCTGTGGTAATATATATATATATATATATATATATATTTTTTTTTTGTAGCATATTTAATGTGTTTTCTATTTGAATGTGATTCCAAAAAAGCATGTATGAATACTCCTATGAAACTTTACATGAAATATGAACAACTAGATACTGCAAGTCCTGTAAAATGTGAGTGTCATAATTTGTAATTTAGAAGTTGTTCTAGTCTTGTTTGACTTTCTTTTAAAGAACAAAAATTTTATATTTATGAAAACATCCAAGCAACTCTTTTGCAAAAATTGTGTGCTACATTACAAATCTTCAAAATTATCATAGTGAAAATGTTATTGATTTACTTTTTTTTTGGTAGAAGGAACATACCCAAGTAGTTATATAAAATAATGTTATTTTCTGTAGTGGCTCTCAAATTTCAATAAGAGCAGAAAAAGTCTTTTTTTTAAAAGATAGAAGCTTCAGTGGAGGGGAATGTTATTAGGGAATAAGCACTTTATTTCCAGTCTGTTCCTCACAGTGAGCTTTCACTCAACTTTAGAAGACTTGGAATGTAGTTCGCAAGTCATACGGACCATTTCTATGATGCTTTTATGGTGCTTTTTTGTCCTTCTCAGAGCTTGACAGATGTGGTCACCAAGAACTGTAAAAAAAAGATTTTCTCGAGTGCATGAGGTTCGTTCTGTCATTGAAATGCATCTGAGCTTGATGTCTGATTCAACACTTTGGCTTTCTGTGCTGTGAGACTGTAATGAGCTAATAAGGTAACAAGATTAGATCACGTTAGAAGACCAATAGGATTACTTGATTTGAAGTTGACGCTTTCAATGATGACTGTATGGCTCTGTTCCAAAACCTACTTTATGGTGTCTTATAAGGCTCGTTTTAAGACTGCATTGTGATGCAGGCAATATTCTATATTCTTGACTTAAATAGTAAGTAAATAGACTAGTAATAGAAGCACAAATTGTTAAACTTAATTAAAATATTCCCTTTTGTATACAATATACATGTCTTTCAAAGTCTCGACCAGTGGTGTCATTTAAATTTTACTGCTGTTTCAGAAGGCCTATAGATAATATGCAGCAAGATAGCTCAGTAGGTTTTGGAACAGAACAGAACTGTCAGATTTAATTCATTTTCTACACAATAAAAGATAATACCCAAGGAGTTTGATCCATGCATTTGTTTGTTTGAGTCAGTGTTAGTCTGGCCTGTGATTGGTCAAAGCTTTTCTTTTGGTCAAAGCTTTTCTTATAAGTCATTTATTCTTACACAGATTCTGGAATATAAAATAGATAGAAGCAAATATAAAATAAGCCATGTAGCCTGTGTGATTTGCAAAAACCCTGTTTATTACTTTTTATGACATGATGTGTACTACACGTTCTACTCTCTAGATATTTGTGCCTATAACCTTACAGTTAACAACCCAAATTTTCAGCTTATGACCCCAAAATGTTATCTGCTTTCGGCTAGAGAAAAAAAAAAAATAGAATTGCAATTAAATCCATTTGGACTACACAGTTTTAACATTAACTAAATAAACTTAATGTGATG
>JAUMHE010000046.1:14603705-14635033 GCA_032359235.1 Enteromius mattozi
TTATTTAAAGTTTACCATTTTGCTCATACACTTTTTTACAATTTTGCCAGATAATCATTACAGTGAAACATGAAAATGCCATATAAACTCTTCAAAAAAGAAGATTTGCAATAACTGTCACTTATCATTTATTTCAAATATCTAAAATTGCAATACAGTGTGTGTGAATGTATGCCCGTGCATGTGTGTCCATGTTTGTATTAATATAATAGTTTAACCATTTAATTTCTGTTTGTCTGTGTGTGTGTGTCTATGAGCCTATTGCCCATTTTCGATGTGCTTTCGATTTGTGTCAGCCATACACCCAGGTGTCCCTATTTAACCTCAAAGGCCTTAAAAATGCTTGAACCCTGGTAATTGCTGCTTGCAGCTATATTTATTATTATTATTCTTTTTTTTTAGTTTTAGTGCACAGTAGTACAGTTCAGGAGGGAGGGGAGTGTCTTGTTAAATGCCCCACCCTCTTCTGCCTTCTAATCTGCAAGCTTTTCTAGGGCGTCAGTAGTGGATGCATTATTGAAGTGCCCTTAAAATACATAAAGATTGTTTAATGATTGATAAGATAAGGTTGTGTCTTTTACGCTCATGTGATACTGCCTCTAGTGTTATTGTGGCGTGAGGGCAGTGCTTTAGTAGGTCACCAAAGGATGATACAGTTTCCACATGTGTGCAAGTGTTTACTATTGCCCACGGACACTCTTAAAAATAAAACAACTGCTTCTGCTGAAATCAATGAGCTTATTTCCTTCTGAAGTGCTGATTCAGTTTTTGAGTCATACCATCAATAAATGGATTTTATTGATCTTAATGTAATAAAAACTGAAAACATACTGCAATGTGCAGTGCTCAGAATATCCTTTCTAGTCCAAAAAAGAGCCTTTATGAAACAAAATTGTACATATGACTCATGCTTCCGACTAACTTAGTTTGTACTGAATTTTCTGGTCTTTCAGTTTTGTTTGCATTTGTCATTTTGGACTTGTGTTGTTTTGTAATGTATGTTGTTATTTGTTAGTTGTAGAGTTTAATATTATTGTTATGTGCAAGTAATAGGGTTCAAAAAGCTGATATTTTTTATTGATTGAATTTAGGACTACTGATATAACCCCAATAAGCCATTCTTAACACATAAGAATTAAAAATTTGCACATACATCAGTTTTTATATCACTATATAACTTTACTGTTCTAACTTTCTAACAATATAAAGCCTTTTTTTCAATAAATTTGGACATTTATTAATGAAGATAACAGGTTAGGTAAAAATATAACTGAATATACAACACAGTCTCACGACCAATTTGTACTTACAGTGATTTATCACTTACAGTGATTATTGGATGGTAGGTACACTACAAATAATGTTTAGTGAAGTTTTGTTCACTCATCAACTGAAAACATGTTGATTAACATCTTGGTTAATCAAAATGATGATCAATTAAAAGCAATAAAACAATATTGTCATTTGCAAAATTGTAAAAACTGTGTTAACAGTATTTTCGCTTGACTTGCATCAGTTTTTGAGCTTTCTGTAATCATGTGGACCTGCTTTTGACCTTGAAGCCTGTTGAGGAGCCCAGAGCCCATGTGTGTTTTCTGTGGATTGTGTGGCTCAACTGATGCTGTTGATCTTGTGGCCTTTGCTTTCATGTGTTTGTGAAATCCATGAAAAATATGGTCCTTTAGTAGTCATATTTTGATTCAGATACAGATTGTAGCAAAGCACTTGAACATTATCAAATAGGAGAACAGACTTCTCTAACTTGACGAGCACCAAATCATTGTAATCATAGTGAACATCAAAACATCTGTATCCAAGTGGAGGAGCTTTGAAGACCGTTAATACATTCACAATTATATACTGAGCAGAAACATTCTTGTCAAGGGTATTTGAGTATTATGGGATGGAAACACAACATTTTTGATGCCGCAGTCATGCTTACCTTTGTATTCAAATGCTCAGCATGGTTGTCTACAGGAAATTGTAGTCATAGAAAAGCTCAGTTGAGAGTAAATGAACAATAATGAAGGTTCATTTCTGGTGAAAATATGCAGCTCTTTGAGTTTTTTCTGCACGGAACAAAATGTTCAGAGAATTGATTTTATTCTAGTAAAGTAAAGGCTTGACTGCTGGTTCATATTTCACATTCTGTCACTAAGATTCCTGGGAAGTCAGACTAATTATAATTCCAAGTAATGCAGCTTTACTGAACTTTCATGACTCCATTTATGCAGTTATTCATATGCAGACTCTGCAAGATGTTTATCACATTTTAAAAATTAGAGGGATAATAAAAGTTGTATTTTTTTTATACATTTAAATATTATATGGCTTACTTCTTTAAAATTGTATTGCTCTTAGTTAAATAAAATGCTAAACTGTTACATATTCAGGAACCATATTTACACTGGCGTATTTGTGTTGTTGGTTGTTACATCAGTAACACTAATAAATACACTTTTCTCCTGACTTCACCATAGGTTTTAAAGTGATGATGTGAGTGTGATAACAGAGTGATGCGTGTGAGTTATATATCTCATATGAAGCACAGTTCACTAAAAAGATCATAACAGGTGGAAAAGTAGTTGATCCACATCCAGATTTATATCTCTGCTAGATAAAGCTGTCTTGCTTTTATAGAGAAACTAAAAAAATTGGACTGTCCTCAATCTCAGTTGCTTTCAATTGCTGTTTAATTTTAGCTATAATAATCCAGTAAATAAAATATGTGCATGAGGCCCATGCCACTTTAAAGTCAAGTTCACGCATCATCTGAGAAAGCATAAAAAAGATTACATTTGAAAATTAAGATTAGCTATTGATTAGTTAAAATGAAGACCTTCAAATTAAGGTTTATAAATGTTTGAACATAAGTGGTATTATAACATGTTAAAATCATGCTGTATTTGTTTGGTACACATGCATAATACCGAGTTTGGTATGGACAAATATGTGTACCATTACACTCTTAATGAATAGGGTGTAAAACAGTACTTGATACTCTGAAAAATTGTTTAAAGGAATAGTTCACCCAAAAATGAAAATTCTGTCATTAATTACTCAACCCTCATGTCATTTCAAACACACAAGACCTTTGTTCATCTACGGAACAGAAATTAAGATATTTTTAATGTGTTCTGAGAGCTCTCTGACCCTCCATAGACAGCAAGAATCCACATATCTTAACTTTTCTTAATGTGAATCTGAACAGATTCTCCCAACAAAAATGAGACTTAAGATTCAAATGGATTCTAAAAAGTCACATGAAACAAAATAATGTTGTGAATGCTTGCTGTTTCGGGGTTCATGACATTCTTCTCCTGGTGTCGCTGGCATGCAGCAGCCGGAAGGTGGCACGCTTCATATTCAGCATGCACAGATAAAGCAGTAGAGCTATTAATAGCTTGAGGACAGTTTAAACACACACCGCCCTCCGGGAAAGAGTCGCGAGAGCGCTCAAGTGACTCACTGTAAATAAAGAGAGCCTCACAAGCTCTCAAAAACACTTCACATCTCCTGCCCGCAGATCTAACTTCACTTTATCACTTAAAACACCACATGCCCCTGCTCATGCTGGTTAAAGTGTGATTGAAAACCTTTAACTAAGCGTAACATCTTCATTACAGACATAGAAATGTATTGTATGATGGCGGACGTGCTGGAACTGATAGTCAGAGCTGAAGTTCAAAACCTGCAATGTGATGCTAGCCCAAAATAAACCACTTTAAAACAGTGCAACTGAAGGGTGATGTGATCGTTTTCATTGATCAGCGTTCGGTGGATGTCAGTGTCTCATGTGGACAGTTATTGGACTTCCTCTCAGATCCTCAGAGAATTCCCAGGAAGCTTTGGAATCTGTAAGGATTCTTAAAACTATTGTAATCTGACCACGTTAACTGTGGTAATCAATAGTGACATCAGCTCGACCCATCAGATGCATTTTCCTTCTGAGCGGTCAGGTGACGCCAGACTCACTCAGAAAAAAAGTAGCTGTAGAACTGCTTTAAAGTAGTCATGGTGTTGCTTGTGTCTTGTAAAGCTCTAGTTTCACAGTCTGTCTTTGTAGGATGGCAGTAAAACAGATGAGGACAGAAATAATTGAGGAAAGAGAGGCTGTCCTTGTGCTGTCACTCAAAGGCACGGGCGGAACAAAGAGACGCCCACTGTAATGAATGAGACTTTGATTTGTTTTTTTCCGACAAGGTCACTACGAGGGGAAAAAAAACGCTTTGCCTGAACATGGACCAAACGCTAGATGCAGAAAAAATAACTCTTAAGCATCTACGTTCCAAATGCATGTGTTCCTGTCTTTATTTACAGTTTAAAAGCAGAATTTGTATGAAGAACATTGTGTTCTTTGGTTGACTATGACGTTGTTTAAAATAATAAAAGAATAGGTTATGTTGAGGAACCTACAATGAAAGGAAAGAGCTAATGTAACATAATTTTTGGAATTTACTTTGTAGAAGTCATATCCAGTTTTACAACTTCAGAATTTCTGTACAACAGCAAGAACAGCTCAAATTAGCAATCTGAAGCTAATCATTTTTATAAAGTCCCTTACATGAATTATTCTGTTAAATAATGTACTGTATATTATTTTGTTGCTTGTGAAGTTAATCTGAATTGTATCTACACAGTAAATGCCAAAATCATGGTAACACACATATTGCTTATGTCTTGTGTCTATATACTTTTAACATTTACTTTTTATGAATGGGTCTTGCCCCATTCACTTCCATTATTTGAGGATCTAAAAAGGCTAAAAATACCATGATAACATAAAAACTACAGCACTATACACAAGTACAGTAAAGGTACATGATTGTTTTGTGTGTGAAACAGGCCAAATGTAAGCTGGTTATTTTTGACACCACTTTATTTTAATGTGTCTGTTGTATTTGCTTTAGCAATAACAGTTAATTATGCATAATTATAAGCTAATGACACTACACCAAACTCAAAATCTATAGTAAATACATGTTGTTAATTAATATTACTTAGTACTTATTTGTGTAATTACACTGTAATAACAGTACATTAAAATAAATTGTGACCAAATCTCAGCAACCTCCATTAAAACTGTTATTTTTGTTATTCTTATGTTGCAATTATTTCATGTACTTGCCATAGCTATTAAATACGGATATAAAAGCTTCATTATTTAGCTTTGTGATCATTTGCATTGGTTTTTATTAGTATTGTTGCCATTTTAGTGTGTTGTATGTTTTTGACTCTTTAAGGGCAGAGACAAGCTTCTTTTTTATCATTTAAAAGACAAAGATAACACCTTATTTTAAGGACCTATTCTCGTTAGTAACTACTTGTTTATTAGCATGCAACCACATAATAATGCCTTATTCGGCATGACCATATTTTAGGTTCCTTAATCCTATCCCATATCTTAACAACTACCTTACGTATTAATAATAAATGGCAAATTTGGAGTTTACTGAGGGAAATGTCATAGTTAATAGTGATTAGGCTGTGTGTTCTGTATTCTAAAGTGTTACCAAGACAAACTGAAGCACAGACACCATAAGATTAAAGAGAATAATCCATCTAGAGACTGTTTCCTATGGATGTGCTTTTTACCTGTCACATCCTGATCTGGGATCCATTAACATTATTTAACACCATAACCTGAAAACAAAACAATTGAATAAAGGCTAAAGGAGTTATTAGAAAGAATAAAGAACATGACTGTGTTTTTAATATCTCATGAATCAGTTATGAGTTTGATTTTATCTTAACAGATCTGTAGCCTCATTGTGTTGATTATTCACCATCATAGAAAGACAAGAAAACAAGAGACAATCAATAAATCTCTTTCAGCATGTTCTCAAGGTGTTTGCACTGTTATTGAGACAGATGTGAAAAAAAGTGTGACTTGGTTTCAGAGAACTACTCATTTTTCTTCCCTATTGGTCAGTTGTTCTTTACAAATTTTAAGCATAAGTTTAACAAATAGGTTTTATTTTTAAAAAACAATATATCTAACATCACAATTTTATACATTGAGCTTTAGACCCCTTTACGGAAGCAAGAGAAAAACGTTTGTTAAACAATGGTATGTAAATATATCCATGTAGTATTATTTTAAGTTATTGACACAGTGATGAAGAAACATGCATGAATAAAAAAATAAAGAGTGAGTCTTAATAACCGTTATTAAGTCAGTGCTGTGTTCATATTGACTGACTCACACACGCGCACACACACATACACACAGGAAGCCACCTCTCTCAGACAGCATGCAATCCCGAAATCATTTCTCTTTCATGTCCTTTTACGCTTGAATAGTCAAATACAAACACAGTTATGTCAAAACGCCTAGCATGTGGAGTAAGTAAACACAGTCGGTTATGTCATAGTAAACATAATCATTTAGGTGAAAACTGGATAGTGTCAGTATATTGAACCAGTGTATTCAGTCTTAAAGTGACAGCAGCCCAATAAACCTGCTGCTGTCGTTGTCATTAATGTTACTCAAACCGTAAAGACAAAGAGAAAATCACTCACTGCCCTTAACTGAATCACTTTTGAATGTTTAAAATTGTTTATTGAATTTCTTTAGAATTTATTACTACATGTTGAATAAATGTAGATGCTGTAGATGCAGAAACTTAAAGTATAATCAATTTGTGTCTTTGTTTTATTTTATGTTCTATTGTTTATAATTATTTATTTTGTTCTTATTTTTAATAACTAAAATAAAATTTAAAAAATGATATACATTGTATCTTGTGAAATACATCTAAATTGGTCAGTTTGCCCACTCCTTTCAGGGACACATTTTTGCTCTAGATAAACATTTTGCTCGTGTTGTAATAAAATAATGTGCCTGTTCTGACCCGTCAATAGAAATTGAGTATAGTAAACAGGAAATGACAGAAACAACTGTGGAAGAGACAGTTCAGATTCTGCTGCAGAATTATGTTAAAAGACAATAATGTCATTATTTATAATAACCTTGAATCAGATGCAGATCTACAACTGCTGTTTCTTTGTAGATGAACTGTTTCATCCGAGTGATCTTTGGTGATATCAAGAAATGCGCTCATTGTTTTCTATGAATGTGCCTGAGAATTATCTTTTTTTTTCACATTTATTCTTTTTATGAAACATGAAATTGTTCATAAAGCAGAAAGTGGTTTATTTAACCTTTTTTCTCTTCACTTTTCATGGTATATACATCACTTCAAATGCACCTGATGTGTTGTTACCATAATTATTAATAAATAAAAAAATCCCAGTTATTATTTTTTTATGTGGATCGATCCAGGAATATTTTTTTGAAAGAATTATTACGTTGAACCGTTTTGCCCCCTCCTAATTTAAAAGACAGTTTTCCCTGGAGAGAAATCCAATCAAGTTTTCATGTACCCCTTCTGTGGAAATAAATGTTAGCAAACGTTGTGAAAGTGTTAAGCGTATGGCACATTTTCATCTGGAAAATGACTCTGGAAATGATGCAAGCCATTTGTTATACGGAAAACAGAAGAGTCAAACTGAACTGAACTTAGGCCGTCGTGCTCCAGCACACACAATAAAAGAAACAAGATGTAGTTTCACTCGTCACATTCACACGCGAATGCCTGCGATAGTTCAGTAAAGATTGATTTCTCCAGCAGTCATAGAGGCTGCCGGAGCTCACATATGGCATTTCATTTGTGTGCGTGTAATGAAATAGTGATTCACTGTGAGATGAAGTGCCGTGTTGAATCTCACAGGCAGAAGCATAGGCAGCTGTCTGAATATTGATCTGCAGCTTTATTAAAGCAAAAAAATGATCAGTTTATGAATACAGTACAGTACTGACTTTCATTGTGCTAAAAAACTAAAGTGTTCTGCGCTGTCATCAGACATGATGAAAGAAACGAGTGTTTGCTATTTGAGATCATTAAAATGGAGGCAGTTGAAAGACTTTGACTTTGATTTGTTTATTGAATGTGTTCTTATGTTGCGTTAAAGTGATTGTATAAACAAAAATATAGCTGTCATCATTTACTCACCCTGTACTTGTTCCAAACCTGTATGAGTTTTTTTCTTTTGCTGAACACAAAAGAAGATATTTTGAATAAAACTGGTAACCAAATAGTTGATCGAAGCCATTGACTTATAATATTTTTTGCCATAGGATCCAGTTTTGTTCTTGTTGTAGACAGTAACAACAAGGTTTGTTTGTTGTTTATTAGATGAGACCAGTAGCTTCCACTATATATGAATTATTCAATTATTCTGCAATCCTCCATGCACACCTTGGTTTGGTGCATTTCAAACAAATATATATATATATATATTGTTTTTTAAATACACAGCTTTTAATAAAAATGCACATTCATATGTGATATGGTCTAAAAGCATAACAACTACACTTTTAATTTGAAAAAAAAGAAAAGAAATAAAAAATAGGGCTGTCAAACAATTAATCATCCAAAATATTTTTTTTCATAAAATATGTGTGTGCTGTGTATATTTATTATGTATGTTTAAATACACATGCATGTATGTATACATATGTAAAATGTATTATAAATTACATGAATATAAAATGTGCATGTAAATACTTTCTAAGTATATACTGTATGTGTGTGTATTTAAATATACATAATAAATGTATATAACAACTTATTTTGAATATGATTAATATTCATGTTTAATCATTTGCCAGCAATTTATGTTATAATTTTAGTAATTACAAAACGGTGCAACCATCTTGATTGAAAATGTATTATTAGTATATTAGCTGTTGCGTTATCGTTCATTCGCCTAGCTTAAAATTTCAGTTTTTCTCATATGTTAAATGTGTGTAAAGTTTTCAGTAGGCTAATTGAGCAGATATTCTTGCACACAAACTGTTTAAAGTCGGTAATGTATTTCTATGGTGGCAGTTTACCTTCACCACAACATATAAACAGTAAGCTGGTTGTATTTTCTGTCCAAGTGGGTGGTTCTTGGTTAGAATAAGCTGCGGTGTGGATTAAATGTGATAGTCATGGCTTGAAGGCCCTGAGCAAAAATGAGAAGGCATCTTAAAGCTCTTACTGAGGGGTTTGTGTCTTCTGATGTGTTGATTGATGTCCACACAGTCTTATCATCACAGAGAGTGGAAGATTGGCTCATGGCCTGTTGTTTGGCAGGAGGGTGCTGGTGTTGAGGCCAAATCACACAGCATGAGACCGACCCGGATTATCCCATTCTCCAGTGGGATCACCATGTGAGGGGAAGAGGTGCTCAGGTCATTTGGATGGAACCTACTCTACATCTTCTACAGCTCTTTAGCTCTATAAAGCATGGACCTTGATCTTCTGCAAAGAGAGTTTGATGCCAGTTTAAGCCCCTTTCCACTAACAAGGTGCTGTTACCCAGCTCAAGATTGTTGCAGAAACCACTGATGTCTAAAGGGTTTGAGGAGATCAGATAATTTTAAGCACAGTGGGATATTGCTTTATTTGTAGGTTTTCTGGCAGTAATCATGATGATGGCAAAGAGAAGAGCATTAAAGTGACTCCCTTAAAGGTGTTTAATATCTGAGAGCATTTCTTTTTCTTTCTATTCATCAGGAACAATGAAACTGGAAGCTCAGTGTTGACATGAGACACGTGGCTGATTTGTTTAGCCTGAGGCAAGAGAGGTATAGCGCTGTCTTTTACAGCACTATCATTATAGCGCTGTAAAAGTCTTTAATGTGTGTATATGTTAGACGGTCAACCAATCCCTGTAAACTCACTGCTGCTGAGCATGCTAGAAAATAACCCTTGTATATGAAATGTCATACATGGTAAATACATACATACACATCATGCTACTGTAGAGGAATATTGTCAGTTTTAGGTCAAGCATGGTAACTGTATTTAACGAATGGATTGAGACACTTAACTGATCTTCTCCAGATTTGCCTTCAGGAGGTGATGTTGCCTGACTGTTTTTCAGCTGTTCTTAAAAATAGTGTAATGGATTTATTTTTAATATGTTGCAGTATAGCATGACAAAATGCTACACTGGTTTGCAAACTCTATCATATGGTAAGTCTGATTTATTTGAGTGAATCAGTTTGTTTAAATTTACATGAACAAGTTCCTAAAATGATTCACAAATAAGTGATTCACAGATAAATGAGGCATCTTTATGGTATTTAAATTTGTGTACACTTAATTTTATATGACTGTTTATTTGAACTATTTAATAATACATTTGATAGAAGTGTTTTTGTGTCATGTGGTGGTTGTATTGGTGGTAATTTAATTGACTAACTTGACAACTTCAAAAGAATTCGAAAGAATGTCCATAAGATAGCATCGTTTGTTTCATAAACAGTCCATTTTACACTGATGGATCTTGAATTAAACAGTTTTTACCTTCTTACCCATGTTCCTTGTGCTGTTGAGAAGGGTGGGGGTTGGATCTGGTTCATATGGTGACCTTTGAAACAATCAGCGGTGTCTTAAGGTGAATGAGGCAGCAGTGAAAGGTTGTGTCCAGATGCCAGTTGTGAGGTTTCCTGTGGATTACATTGATCCTCAGAAACAATAGAGCTCACTGCATGCATTGTGAGGGAATTAATGAATAACATACAGATAATCTCCCTATTCACACTATGTTGGTGAGCATTTGTGGTGATTTGAAATGACTTTTGATGCACCTGTGCTGTTTCTTTGTCATAAAAAAGGGTAAGAGTTAAAGCTCTGCAGCCTGTCCTTATTGGTGAATATTTAACTTTAGATCATATGTTTAACTTTAGAGCATTTCTAGCTGTAATGAGAAACTCGATGCAAAACTGGTGACAAATTGTAAAATCCTTTTTTACAGTCAAACTACTCATTCTAAAAGATAATGAAGATATTATCAATTAAATGGCCCCCTATTATGAGTTATGGTTCATATTTTGGTTTTGGGAGTCCCCAATAACACTTACATACATGCAAGGTCAAAAAACACTTTTATTTTCTTATAATATGCATTTATTATTTTACTTTACTTGCTCTATGACTCCCAAACGTTTCACTAAACCATAATTTTTTTAAACATCCTTTGCGTGACGCTAGTCAGTGGTTATTGGTCTGATTTTTTTTCCACCTAGTGGCAAAGAATGAATTTTTGTTTTCATTCAGACCAATGTGAAAAGATCAACAAGTGGGCAGGCAAAATGCTTAAGTTTCATGCTGACATAAACATGAATCGGCTTGGGATTCATTTTTAAAAAGACTACTTTATTCATTATATTGTTAACACATTTCACCACCCATAAAAATAGAAAGCGAGAAAAAGAGATATTGAGTGTTTCTCCTACATCAGCATTTGTTCGATGTGCAGATTTGAGTGGATTTTGTAAAACAAATCAAGAATTTAGTTTCCGGTTAGATCTGCTTAATCTTTCCATCCTCTCTATACTTTATCCTCTTCCTTAAACCTCTTGCACATAATTCCTTCTAAACATGGTCACCAGTGTGTCACCAGTAATTTCGAGTGCAAACGATATTTCCTTCAGTTTTGCAGCTTTGACTGGTGGTGTGTCATGTGCAAATACATCACACTGCAGAAGTAATGTGATTCTTCAGAATCATAAACTGAATATACTTTTATGAATATACGTGTCAGTCAGGGTTTATTGGCTGTAGGTGCTCACATGTGAAGAACATATTGGAAATGCTCCTTTACAGATAGACAGCTCCTGAATATGAAAAGCTGAAAATGAAAGACCTGTCTCTCCCTTTCTCATGCTCCCTTCCCCCTCACAGTCCTCAGAAACCATAAAAGCAGTTCAGAAATGAGAACAGGAATGGAATATGAAATATTCAGAGCGCTTATAGTGTGAACTGTGCTGATCGGAGCAAAGGAGGTTTTGTGCACCGTCAGATTTTATAATTCACACTGTCAAAAATCGATTTAGTCTTGTTTTCCAGTAAACCATTTAAGTGTCCTTAAAACAAGATACATTTACTGGATGATGAATTATGTAAGATGCTAGGATTTGTTAAAATATGTCTTAAAGAATTATTATACATCTATATTTTTTTTGTTATAAGCATAAACCTTAAAGAATTTTAGTTGGTAAATGTTTGTTAAAAGCTGGTACTTGCTTTCCTAGAATTCCTACAAAACAAAATCTATTTTATTGTGTAGCAAAGCTGCTGAATTAACTTCAAGATAAATTGAAAATAACACACAGATGCATGAAAATGCCAAAGAGTTAACAAAAATTACATCATATATTCTCTAAAATGAGTCTTACTTTCCAATTAAAATGTGAATGTATCTTGGTTGTTTTTACTGGCAAACGACAAAAACACTGATTAAGAATTTTGTTTGCAGTGTGCTCGACTCTACACAACACACACACACACATGAAATTGAATGCTGCTCTACTTTCTGCTTTTAAAGACTGTTTGATGATCTGCTGTATTATTTCCCACGGTAAATGAGAGGAAATGGAAGAAGACTTTGAACAACAAATAAACACACTTGCATTAAAGTGCACGCTTAAATCTGAGTCCCTGAACTTGAGCTGATGCAAGAGCATGAACAACAATCAAAGCAGCCTTGCATTTTATATTTCATCTCTTCATTATGTACGAGCCGCTGTGTGCTGGAAATTGGGCGAATACTTTGATTATTCGTGATAATTAGCATGCCTGTACACAACTGACTTGAATGGCGCTGGTTCAACTCCTGTTAGATCTGCGATTAAAGTTTTAATCCAGTGCAGAGGTCTTAAGGTTATCAGTGTTTTTGGGGTTAATGACATGCTGCTGTTTGTGTGTTTTGTGCGACAGAAGCTCGCCATCAGAAGTTGTCCTGTGGGGACAGCCGCCAAACCCCTCGCCCTCATCAAGCCGCCCAGCCAGAGCATCGCCATCTCTGTGGTGCCAGCAAAGACTCCCGTTTCCATGGTGACGGCACACATTAATGGACAAAAGGCGTTGAGTTCTGAGACGCTCCAGACGTCCCCCATCAACCTCCAAACACCCGCCGGACAGCACATCAACCGCTCACAGGTACATCTGCATTACTCTATGCTAACATCAGCCGGCCACTGTTACAACAAATCCATCCACATATACAGTACAGCGTTCTAAAATACTTTAGCATGAAACACGAACAGACCCTCTACCTCGCAAAATTATAGTATTATGGTAATGCACAACATCATGCAGTGACAAATGATACATTCAGCCATGATCTGCCTGGAAGTACTGTCCCCTTGTGTAAAGTGTGCACTTAAGTCAGAGTAGATGACATACGGAATTTGACACAGCTGAAAGTTGAACCATGACTTTTCAAAATTGCACTTTTGTATTTTGCGTGTTGGTCATATATCTGTCCGCAAACTAGTGCTGCACTAGGGCTAGGGTTTTCTGTAAACTGCTGGTGATCTGTCAACATGGAGGGGAATATAACTGTAAACTATTTGGTCTAAAGACTGTTTCACACTGAGCATGATGTGAAAAAGCAAAGCGAAAAACAACAAAAACCAAACTTGTTCTGCTAATTCAAGCCTGCACGCTAAGTGGTGCCGACCAGCAATGCATTTTTCCTTGGATATGTATCTTGTATATGGCTCTAATGGTGCTGTATGTCAGTTTTTGACTTTTCTAAAGCCCAAAAATAACATAATATGTTTGTAAATGTTTAGGAAGCATTTTATGTTTATATGAAAAAGAATGTAATTCTACTCTGAATTCCAGTAATTCTACTCTGAAATGTGCTTTTTGGGCAGATTCCTGCCCACTTCCAGTTGTCGGAAAACACAGCGTATTGCTGTCAAGGAATCATGTTATGTTACTCTGAAATGTGCGTTCCACGGTGGAATGCCTTTGTTTTTGCAGTACCCATTTCAACCAGTAGCTGTCAATCTTACATACTGCACCTTTAACATTGTCTGCTGCTCAATATACAGCATTAAATTAAGATCAATAAAGTTTTGTTCTACACAAGAAACAAAAATGATCTATAGTGCTTACGAGAATACATCCTAAAGTATAAATAGAGGTACAATTAGCATCAAGCTACACTTGAAAATGTGTGTAATTATTAATGTATTCACTTAAAACCCACTTTAAACCATCATTGAATGATTTTAATAACTTCTGATTGTGATCTGTATTTGATTTTGATTCTATAATAGGCAGACATGCACTCTGTAATAAAGTCACCTTCCTTTTTATTTGTCACAAAAACATCCTTTATTGTTATAAAAATACCATGAGCTCATAAAACTCTCGCACATGGAAGAAAACAGACAGTGCTCTCCAGATTACACAATTCAGTGGAGAATTAATCGAAATTATATCAGAAACATGTAAGAATAATAACTCAGCATCCATGCTCTTCTCTCTCTGAATACTCTTCTTTGTGGTTTGTTTACACTGGTTTTCAAAACAGCACCACCACTCTTGCATTTTTTTGCACCAGTTCTTATCAGTTTTAAGTACTGCAATCTTAGCTCGTAGCTCAATCGAATTGGATGGCCCGTTTCATCGCAGAGCAACAGGGAAAAATCTGACTCATGGGGCGACTTTTCTGCACTGTAAATGTTTGCGCCTAATATACCCATATTAATCTATTGCGTCGATCCAAAGGCATCATTGCTTTTTTAGTTTTCGTGTTCAGCGTTATAATGTTTTGTTATAAAATATTCTATATTATAACTATATAACAACAATTTCGTTCTTTTTGTAAGAAGGTCAGCCATCCATGTCTTAAACATGAAATGTGAGCCTCTTATACATCTACTGAGAAAAAACTCCTGTACACTTCTCAGAGTCATTTACTAAACATCCCTTTTCATCCAAAAGTGTTACTTTTTTTCCCATTTTTACTCAAAAAAAGCTTGTTTTGGGCATTATTGAGTGCTAAACACATGTAATATTTTATTCATACTGGACACTGGATCCGGGAGATCCCTAATATGATTGAAGACATTAAGCTGTAGCTAAATTAAAAGTAAAGAGAAGTGATGAAGACAATAAAAACACAGTCTCAACAATACATGGCTGACTAATACATGGCTGTCTTTTTTGGAAAACAAGTTGAAATTACTTTTCATAACAAGAGACCCCTTGGGTGTAAGCACTTTGGGTGTACGGCAATACACAATAAAAGCGCTATATAAATCCTTCATTCATTCGATGTTTTGCGTGTGTTGTTGAAAATTGCAGCCTTTGTGAACCCAAAGATATAACTGTACTATGGAGTATTAAAACAGTACCCAGTGTCCACAAACTACTAAAAAAACAAATACATGTATATATTTGTATTGCTCAGAGATCATGCAACAGCAGACACACTTAAAGTGCAGTATTGCGACACATTGTACTTTTGCTAGTCACACTTATGAAATCGGTCAACCACAGGAACATAATCTGTTCACAAACTTCTGTAAACAAAACAATATTTTCATTGTTTGGGTGAACAGGTACAATGTTCTGACCTATTTTACAGTCACCCGTTGCCTCGTTGTTTATATCAGACGAAAAAATATTGTCTGCTCTGCTTGGAGTGTGTCCTGGTGCAGGTCTTCATAAATAATAGCAAAGACCTTCCCAACAGAAAAGACTCTTTATTCGCATGAGTAGTCACCCCCTCCACTGCTTCGTTCACTCCTCCTCCCCCTACTCTCTCCCTTCCCCCTCCTTCATGCTGGAACGCTGGGATTGTTTTACTGCCTTTTATGGCTGTATTGTTTGGGAGAGTGAAGCTGTTTTCAGCTCTCCCAGCTGCCCACTGATTCAAACCCTAAAACACCCATCAGACTGGAGGAGGAGAACCAATCACAGCCTTTTTGTTTTGTTGATGAATACGGGAGGGGGGAGACATCTCAGACCACCTGGCCAGTCATTTGGAGCTGGATAATAAGTGGATTGTTGTCCGGTGTGGATGCACATACTAACAGCATCGTTTCAGCACACATGTACCATATGAAGCAGTTTTACAAGCTACAAAAACAACAAGGATAAAACATCCAATAGTTCTAGTTGGTGGGGATTTTTAAAGTTTTATTATAAGAAATAGCAACATCTTTACCAAAGTTTGTATGATTGGACTTGCACATCGCCAGTGGACATCAAAGGTTAGGACTGTTGCATGTTTTCATGTCCACACCAAACATATATTAAACTTGCTGTGTAGCATAATTGAGTCTTTCGAATGATATACATTTTTTAGGATTATGTAGATTAAACAAGTATACAGTAAATGTAAAACAAATTGGTAAAGAATTTCTCTTTTTTTATTGAAATAAGTTTGTATCACTGCATAGTAAAAGCATGCAGGCAATGCACAAAAAGTTTTATTATCGCTGTAATATCTGTAAATGTTAGACTGATAAAAAAGATAAAATAGCTTTTCAAAATGAAGAATTTGATGTAAAACATTTAGTCAAAAATCTATGCTTGAATGTTAGATCTAGAATGATAGATCAAATTATGTACAGTTTGAGCAGCTGAAACAAGTCAGAAATTCTTGTAGCCCAAAGAGTAGTGCATGTTCACTATCAGCTATCAACATTAAGGGTTCAATTCTGAGGGAAAGCAAGAAATGTGTACCTTGAATGTGATGTAAGATGCTTTGGATAATAGCATTTGCTGCATAAATGTAAATGAAAAGCACACAGGAAATGTTAACAGATTTAAAAACATCACACTGCATTTTTATTTCAGAAGAGTATGTAATGTAGTGTAGTTTGAGTGTTATAACTTATATTATTATTATTAGCGTTTCTTTTTCTATCATTTTGTTTATCTTTTTTTTTTTATAATATGTATGTGTATTATTAAATTAGACTTCAAATAATGCATGTAATAACATGATTATTGGTGTCCATGTGCAAATGAGATATAAAAGGTTGCTTCAGGAGGCAACATGTATTTCAACACAGGAAACACAAAAGAGGAATATTAGGCAACAGATTGAGCTCAGAGATTGGGTTCATTATTTACAGAGTCCATAAAAATGGAATCCAGCAGCAAATCTTTCAGAAAGGTCGTTCTTCTGTCTGCTTATTTACAACCTCCCCCTGACTGTTCCTCTGCAGATGTCTTTACTTCTGTTAGGCAGCAGTCAGAAGTATTTTTCTGCTGTTTCCCAGTGATGTCATTGCCAAACAAAAGAGACTTATTTTGAGTGAAAATTCTTGATGTTGTTTTCCAGAAATCAGCTGAATAGACTTAATTACCATTGTCGAAACATACAATTCTGTGACTTGAAAAATGGCATAAAATCACTTGTTCGTGTTCATTTGTGTGCATATTTATTAGGTGCTTTTAGAGCAAGACAGAGTTATATCCCTTCTCATTTTTATTATTCTGGTCTTCTGTTTGTGAGCACTTCTCATTTTATCACCTCCTTAAGATTAATCACTTTTTTTCATTTTAGGTACCTTTGGATAAAAGCATTTGCTAAATTAATACATGTTAATGTTAATCTTTATCATTATTTTCAAGGTAAAGAGTCTTATGCACAAATCTAATGAATTCTTAATTTGGAAAATGAATTAAAATGCAAAATGAACTGACTATAGCTTTGGCATAAAAAGCTAAAATAATATAATTAATAATATAATTGATCTTTACGCATTATACTTAATAATATGCTTAGGTGGTAGGCAGGGGTGAGCAAGCCATCAACATCCGCTGTTTCACACTGTCTAGGTCCAAAAAACCCCCAAAATCTTCAGGATTATTTGAAAATAACTGTTAGGTGTTTAATTGGGCTTGGACCTAAACTCTGCCCCTGAGGGTCCTCTATGGTTGATTTGTTTTTGTTTGTTTGTTTTTGCTTGTTAGTTGCACCATGTGACATTGAATTGACATGCTTAAATGTAAAATGTCAAAACATTTATAATGCAAAATATACGTAAACAAGGTTTTCTTATGAAAATGTATTTTAAGTCATTTTATATAGTTATTATATTTTGATAACACTATTTTAGGGTCTCTTAACTAGTTGCTTCTTGGCATACATATTACTAGAAAATTAGGCATTTATTAGTAGTAATTAAGCACATATTAATGCATTATTCTACATGATCTTATTCTACATCCCTGATCCTACCCAATACCTAAACTTAACAACTACCTTACTAACTACTAATGAGCAGCAAATTAGGAATTTATTGAGGGGAAAAGTCATAGTTAATAGTTAATAAGTGTTCCTTATTCTTTTACCTATTTTTTTAAATGGAGATGGGCTCTATGCCGATGTTTATGCCCCGCTGATAAGTCAGCATTGGGGTGCTGTGCTACAAACAGCCACAGTAGCACACGCCGGTCCAAAAAGCATCACTAATAACTCCCACACACCAGTGACATGGCAAGTGTCAAGTGTTAATTGAATTGCACAGCGTCTACATGTGCAGAGAGAATAGCACAGGGTTGTTCTGTGGCAAATATATACCGCTTCATTTAATTTCCAAAAGATTATTACTGTCCTGGTTCAGCTAATATATAAAGTTAAGTTTTTGTTTATTCAATACTGTAAAATAATAATATTGGTTTATTGATAGCTTTTTAAAGTTGGTTGTCTGTCTCCATGGTTGAAGTCAGCTGTCCTTTCAGTAAAGGGCTTATTTAAATCTGTGTGGAAAAACAGATATAATGTATATGCTTTGGGTCCAACTGTATCGAGATAAACATCACTGCAGTTTTCCTTCTCTGTCTGTAAAACACTCATCTTTAGGCCAAACTGCTGAAGATAGTGGCTTTATTAAATGTAGTATTTTAGCTGCTCACAGCGCCTCCATGTGGTATTTGCTGGTATTGGACTACTAGTAAGAGAGGATATACAAGTAATTTTTTTTAAATGTGATGAGAACTTCTGTTCCTCTATTATTGTTTGAGGAGTCTTTTACACCCATTTCACTCCTACACAGGTCTAATCAGGCCTCTGATTCCTCGAACTGTCCGTGACGTTCCAGGAAAGAGCAGAATTGTTAGCGTTCACCTGACATTTCGTTCTTATGGCAGCTGCAGGGGCTGATGGGTAATTCACTGCAGGCCTGCTGTTTAATTCAGTACTTTCACAAAATACAAGCTGAATGCCGCAGCTCAAGGTTACTGCCGTCTCTCTCTCTCTCTGCTGGGATTCAGCAATTACTAAAATCACAGCCCTGACGGAGCAAGACATTTCATCCAGACTGTTGTCATGGGAACAGGCCGCAGGCTGCCCCACCTCCTCATGTCGGTTTGCTACTGCACAATAGACTGAGATGAGTGACTGAGAGGGATTTTAAAGCAGTACGTCTCAAACTCTTGTCTTATATTCTTCTGGTTATATAAGACCCTTCTGACAGCAGGACATGAAGTGCAAAATCGGTGCTCACTGCGGTCATGGACAACATTACAACGAACTAAAGCTTTAATAGCTTAATACTTGGAGTATGTTTGTTTGTAATACTATTATATATAGCTGAGTGGTTAAATCTCCACAAGAGTCCTTGTTTAAGCAATGTGGTTCTCAATGTGGTCTTAGTAAAACATTAAAATGAAAAACTAAATGAATAAATTTATTAAAATAAGTAGAAAACAAAAAAGCTGAAACTTCTCATGTCTTTATTCATCAGTCAACAAGTTTCCAGCTGCACTGCTTAAAACTGAAATAAATTACTGCAAACATGTTAAAGTTTAGTTAAAACATCTTGACTGAATTAGAAAACATCTGATATTCTTGTTTTTAAATGTATTTGAATAAACATTTTAAAAACATTTTTAACTTTTAATAGCTTTGTATCCATGTGGGGTAAACAATATGTGAATAGATGAGAAAATGAGCATCAAATTAGGGTTGTCAGGTTTTCACAACAAAATCTACTTTTACAATATGTGATTATTTGTATCATAAAAATAGAAGATATAGTATGGTTGACCATTTCTATGCATATTTGAATTTTCAAATGACACTAGTGCGATCATGTTTTTTTAGAGAATAAATAAATCAGTCACACTTGTACAAATTAGTATAAAGAAATAGCTGCCAAGATCTTTCAACCCTCTGATCCACTGATATATTCTGGTCAATAAATAAGTTAAACTACCTCAATAAATCAAAAGTCATCACCTGAATCACCACGTAATGACTGACTCAAAATGAGCCATGAAATGATGAGTGATGATTCAATGATGAGTCAATTCCAAAAGCATGTTTGTTAACAGTTTTTGTTTCAATTTACTGAAAAGCACAATAAGGAAGAACCACTTCAGGGAAAACAGTCTGGCTCATCTGTCCTTTTCGTCTGTTTAGCATGAGCAGTAGATGAAGTACATAACTACATAATTATAGATGTTTTGGATTAATTCTGTCCTTCTAACATCTGAAATTATTGCTATTCCTGTCTCATTATATGTTTGGTTTCTGTCTGACAGATGTTGGGAGCCCTCACCGCGATCCCAATAAAGGTGCCTCACATCAGCTCTCTGCAGCGGCTTGCAGGACACTCACCCAGTATGCTACCTCAGGTAAAAACACTCAAACCTGTATTCATGAAACCTTATTATTTACAAATAATTTTCATAGCACACACTGTCAAAGCATAGAGACCCCTAACAGGAGCAGCTAAAAGAGAGAGTGAGAGTTTCATAGTGGACTCTTTTATTAATTTAATTGCTTTTATCACTAAAAGCACTATAAAGTGTACTTTATTACACTACTACTTCATTATTTTGTAATTATTGAATAAATTAATGAACTTGAGTAGTTGACGTACAGCATCCTTTTTATCAACAAAGATTTGATTACAATTTTGCCTATGTCTTAAATGAATAGTTCACCCAGTAATTAAAACTTGTTAATTTACTCACCCTCAGGTAAAATATTGTATTCGGTAAGACAGTATAGAAGATTGAAACCTTGGTTTTTGGAGGTTCTTTGGTCTATTGCAACCATGAAGGCAACTTTCTATAGATACTTTAATAATCACAAAAGAATATAATACCAAAACAAAATTAATACCTGTGTAATCATATGAAGTGAAACAATTGTCTGTGCTAGAAGTTGAACATTACTTTCACCTTTATTACCTGTAATTCAGACAAACAGGAAAGTTTTTTACTAGAATACTAGAAACTTTGTGCTTAAAATCACATAGAATTTTATATACAAACTATTCATATATTACGTAAACATCTGTGATTTATTTTTAAAGAGATCACAAACAAGCCAAACTTCATCCAAAAAAACCTGCAACTAAGCAGATGTCAATCAGAACCTGACAGAAACTTGTCCTGAAATATTGAACGATTTTGTTTGAGAGATCAAAATATTTGAAGTCAAAACCAAGAACCATATGCTGCTTAGGGGAATAAACTTGGTGTTCTGTCTTTTTAGGTCAGGCCAAAGACTCTCATTCCAGACAGCCTTCCCCACAGCCCATGTCGAGAGCAGCAGTCCGGTCAAACGTTGGCCGTGCCGCAGAGCATGGCTGTGGTCAGCCCAAAGAGCCAAGGCGCATCTTTGCCAACTGCCAACAGCACCTTCAGTCACGAGAGACTGTCCAACGGACAGGAAGAGAGTTCCTCTTTGCCCTCATCTGCGCCGAGCACGTCCACAGCCTCCGCAAGTCCAGGGGTGGCTTACGCCATCATCTCATCAGCCTCGCCAGCAGCCCATGGGGTGTCAGGAGGAGTAACCGAGGCCATTAAGGTGCAACCGCTGATTTTCAGCCCTGACAGCAAGGTCAGAAGATCTTTCATCAAATACTTACCTAATGAACATGCTGCTCTGCATGCTGAATTAGTTTTCGACTTGCATGATGCTGTTAGTGTCACGCTCTGGCAAATGCTAATTAAATGGACAGTATATGTTCAGTTGATTTAAGATTTTTAATGTGTGTACAGGTTATAATTATTCAGCCCCAGATTCCCAGCAACTCCAAGAGTTCTCCGGCCTCACAAACTAGCAGTCCTGTGAAGGAGCCAAGCCCTGACCCCTCAACCCCAGCCAAAAAGGAGGAGGATCCAGAGGTACACTCACAACTAGTCTAGAATATTAGAAGCCAGTGCACTTTGACAGGTTAATGACCATCTGGTTGACATGACAGTGCCTAATTTGGGCAGTGTTGTAGTACTTGAACTTGTGGAGGACTTAAGTCTGAGTACTACAGCACTGAATTAGATAACACTTCTCCAATTCTCACTATTAACTCGTTGCTTATTAGCATGCCTATTATTAGCATATTGGCTGGTTATTAGTATTTATGAAGCACATCCTTTTGTACATCCTTAATCCTACCCAACACCTAAACTTAACAACTACCTTACTAACTATTAATAAGCATTAAATGTGGAGTTTATTGAGGCAAAAGTCATGATTAATGGTTTGATAATAGTGAGAATTGAACCTTAAAATAAAGTGTGACCCTAAATTACTGTTTATGCAAACATTTCTTAACTTGGAATTTAGAGATGCCTGATGTAGGGCTAGTCCATAATAGCACCACAGTTAATGCATGTGGAATATATAGTTGAGGATATCTTATTACTTAAGGCTCAAACAAAACGTGGACGTGTTTTTAAAGGAAATTAGTTGTTAAGAGTTAAGTTAACTTCAAAAGTATTTCAATATTTAATGTATTCACTATATTTACCTTCTTTCCTACAGAAAGTTGCCTTCATGGTCGCACTAGGCCTGGTCACTACAGAACACTTGGAAGGTGAGTTTTGCATTCAGGGTTTAAAATTAAGACTTGGCAACCCGCTATATCCAGTGGGGAAATCAGCCATGATGGGAACACACATATCAATTCAATAGCCAGTTTGGCAGATTATGATTCATAAATTATGTCCTCTAATCAGGAGCATCTAATATAGACACTGAATTATTGAAATATCAAACAAGATGCTGAATTATAACATGAAGTAAAATTTATATAATTTAAAATGCAATAAAATTCAAAGTAGTTTATGATAATAACATTTCTTTTGTGTGAATTAACCACTTTTAAGCTATTAAATACTGGGCATATTAATTATTTACTTAGAAACTTAGAAATAACTAATTAATTTTTATTTTATGGACCAGTGTGGAAGGATATATCATATTCCAAGTTTGCTCTAGTCAGTTCAAAAAATGCATTATACATTTTAGCACGTAAGTGAATGTATTTGCATAATGTGATGTTACATGACTATGTTAAATTGTTTGAAGTTGATTTCATTTCAAATTCCAATTTAACATCCGGTGTGTTGTGACTAATTACATTCAAATTAACACTGAAAGGAGACAGTTATTCTAATTTCTGCTTAACTTTGTTTGAAACCATTTAACAAATTAACAAACAAAAACAAAAAAAAGGATTCAGTTTGAGATGTTTCATCACAGATGGTGTTTTATTTCTGACAGAGATCCAGAGTAAACGGCAGGAGAGAAAAAGGCGAAGCACAGCTAACCCTGCGTACAGCGGAGTGTTTGAACCAGAGGTCTGTCTGCCGTCATAGTTTCTTTAAATGTTCTTTTTATGGCTGTGTTCATTTGTAAATGTCGTGTATCTTGCTTTTCAGCGCAAGCGACTTGCCTCCAATTACCTGAACAGTGCGATGTTTCTGTCGGCAAAAGGTAAAGTGGATTTTCTAATTCTGTCAACAATAGTGTTGCATGAAATGCACAGAAACAAGTTTGAAATGAGTAAATTTAACTTCACATCACAAGAGCTCATGTTTTAATAGTTCTTTAACCAGTGACATTGACAACATTGACTAATAAAGCCAAATGCTAACTGCTTTAACCTGCTGATTTCATGCCAACATTGCTGTTTAACTCTAATAACTCAGTTTTATCAGTGTGACGGCTACTAACCTACTATATGCTTTTACTATACACGCTAGACTCTGAGGAGCTCTGCTGGAAGGTACGACTTTAACATCACTCTGTGTTTGTGAATCTTGTGGCAAGAATATACATAGTTTTTGAGATTTGTTTTGACATTTTAAATGTACAAAAATCCAAATATACTTCTATGTATATATATGTCAGCACTTACGTACTTTAAGCAAATTAAGTAAAATTTAAAGGCAATTTAAGTGATTTATAATTGTAGTACTTTACAGCTTAGGCAAAAAACTGTGTTTATTTTTGACCAAATGTTGTTTGAACTGGCAAAAAAAAAAATATATAAGACCTTCCAAACTTTCTGTGTTCTGTCGTAAAACAAACACTGTGACACACATAATCCATTATTTCACGAGTTCGCGCTTCCTCATAAAGTAGTAAGTAATAGTAAGCGAGTTTGGCGTGCTGTCCGGGGGGCGAGCCGGGAGGACGGCGGACTCCGAGCCCTAGTGATTTGAACCCTTGCGAGGGCGGAGCTCGGCGTTCGGCTCGTACCCTGCATGCCCCCCTGAGGGAAGGCGCGAGAATAGACGGAGAAGGTGGGATGCGCAAAAGACGAGATGCGGAACGGAAGGAAATTAGTTTATTTATAGTGGGAAGGATGGATCTGATTGGGCAGGTGAGATGAGGAGATTGATTAGACAATGCGGTGCCAGCTGCGGACGATTCAGCACGCTCCTCCCGAAACTAGTTTTTGACAAAACGTCACATCTTACCAAATAACTAAAATGATCATTATAATAAAAATAAAACAAAACCAGTATATTATTAAAAATAGCATTATTGCGACTGTACAGTTTCATGTGACTAGTATGATGCATTGCTGTGGAAATAGTAATGTGATGTGTTCTAAAATAAGCAAAAGAAATCTCGAAGGGGGCTCAGAATATTTAAAATGTTAATTATTTAAATTTTGGTTAAACAGTGTAATTATAATTTACGTACTAAGTAATATTAATTAACTGCATGTACTTACTATATTTAGGGTAGTTTGTGTTAGGGTTACTTTCATATAATTATGCATAATTTATTGTTATTATAATAATGAGTACACATAACATGTTTAACAAGGACACCTTGAAATAAAGTGTTACCTAATTAGCTATTTGTTATGATTAAGTAATATTTGAAGTGTATGTGCAGAATTACTGACAGACTGTTGTGTGGTGTGTTTCTTTTAATGTGTGTGGGTGTGACACAGGAGGAGCTGCAGCATGATGATCACTGTGCAGTGTGTAAACAGGAAGGAGATCTTCAGCCGTGCCACACTTGTACCCGCGCATACCACCCCGACTGTCTGCATCCACCTCTCAAAACTGCCACCCGGGGCATATGGATGTGTCCCAAGTGCCAGAAGAAAGTATGTTGTTTTTTGCTTTAAACACACAAGTTATAAAAATCCCCAACAGCACAAGGATGTCTGTAGGACATTTATTTGATGTTTTGTCATTTCATCTGGACAGTGTTCTGCATGGATATAACTAACATTATTGTCTAATGCAGTTATCAAAGTAATAAATTGATCTTGTTTTAGGAATAATTAGATATTTTTACTAGAAAACATATACAGCTGTCCTCTTTTTATGTTGTAATGATACAACATTTCTGATGAAAGTGCCCAAGTCAGACTGAAAAAAATTACCTTCTGTTACAAATACATAATTTAGGGCATTTTAGAAGATAAAAATATTCCAGTGTTCTACAGTTAAAAGCTGTAATTTGGTCAACATTATTAAATTTAGCTGCTTCATGAAACTTGTATTAGGACAGTTGAGTTCAGACAAACACTTCCTATTTACTTTACAGCTTGCAGTGGTTCAGACAGCTCTGTATGTTCACAGTGGAGTTATTTATACAGTTTTTTTTAAACTTGGACACAAGTATTAAGTAATTAAGAAGTAAAGTCAGTGTAGATGAAGGCACAGTTTTGAGAGATTCTGAAATGTTTAATGTGGCTTAATGTTTTAAAACAGTGACACTGGAGGATCAAATTCCTTAGTAGTAAATACTATTAACATTGAGGGTAATATTAATAACCTTATATTTAATACTTTTAATATTTATAAGCAGAATAGCCCAAAATATGAGCGCAACCTGTTGCACATTAAGGTTTTTCTCCCCCACAGAAAAAGTGGGCTAATGAACAAACATGGTGATCTAAAAATACCAAGTCTGTTTACAGTTATTTTATCTTTGCGAGGGAACGCAAAACATTTGACACACATTTTTTCCTCCCATTATGAGTTTTTCTATCACCATGTCCCTATATATGGCATGTTTTTAGAGCTACTTTGTATTTTTAAGCATTATTTTTTACAATAAAGTTTTAAAGGTTTTCGTTTTTTTATATATATTTAACAATAGTTATTATGGTGTTGTTTAGAAATTTGAAGTGTTCTTTATTTCCTTTGTGAATTATTATTAAATTATAAATTACAGATAATTAATATTTGCTTACACATGTGATGCACAATTATTTACTGAAAAAAAGGCAGAGCTAGTGCACAGGTGTTTAGGATTTGTTCATGTAAAAAAGACAGATTTTGCTCATTTTCTTTTCTGCTTTCTTTTTGAAGGTTTTGAACAAAGAGAACTTGTCTTGGCCACAGAACTTCATCCAGTCGTATGTTACACATAAAACAGGTGAGCTGTCAAACACATCTAAATGCATTCTCAGTGATGATGAATATGAAGATGATGGTGATGACTTGTATGTTTGTACAGTGAGAGAGGAGGAACGCAGGAAGCTAATGAGAAGAAACACTGAGCTGAAACTTGAGTGTAAACATCTGAGTGATGAGGACAAGAGACTCTGCGATTCTCTCTCGGTAAGAACTGCTAAACAGGGCTGGGTTGAAATATAGACTACCTAATACCTGGTATTGGTATTGTTGCATCCCTAATTTTTTAAAGCTTTTTGGAACTACATTTTACTACTTTAAAAAGGGCCTTCTGATAACTGGGTTGATGCACAACCTGGGAACTGGTTCATTAAGTTTTAAACCAAGCAACTAAAAAAAGTTAAACATAGAAGAACATTAAAACTGTGTCTGTGTCTGACATTGCTCTGTCATACAATTTTAAATCTGTGTTCAACAGAAATGCATTGAGCTGAAGGAGCATCTTTTGGGTCAGCAGCGGGAGACTCAGACATCCCTTGAGCGTCTCAAGACTCTGATCCGGCTCATCCAGCGTGACCAGATGATCCAAGTAACTATGACGGCCACCACCACCACCGGAGCATCGCTGCTCTCGCTGCCATGGATCAAAGCTACGGGCAGCAGCACCAGCACCACGGCGCCCACAGCTGGCTCCTCCGCAGTACTGCACAAAACCACACTCCAGCCGCAAGGCAACAACTGACCCCGAACCCACACAAACAGAACAGCTCTCTACAAGACCACCGAACGTCTTTGTAAAGAGACACAGACGGTGATATCCAACCAACGTGCATTTTCTTCTGGTAACGTCTTACCATAAAATAATGGAAAACTTTGAGGAAAAAAAAAGTTCAAAATAAATTGAGTCACTTAATTCATAAGTATTTTTTAAAGCCAACACACAGTGCTCACAAGATTTTTTTTTTATTCACTGTTTTTTAATGTATTATTTTTCTCGGCCTTAATGTATTTATGACTAGATTATGATGCTGTTGCAAATATATGAAATAAGTATTCTACATAGTTAGAAACTTTTCTTTTTATGCTTTGTGTTTTTTTTACTGGGGTTTGGTGTGTGTGCATATCGGGGGGGAATAATCATTTGCATTTAGTTACTGAGAAGGTTAGCGTAGTTATAGTTGAAGACAAGCGACATATGAAACGGAGAGCACTGTACAATGCTATATTGGAATAACCGTTTGTTTTCAGTTTTTGACAAACAATGTTTGCCATAATAATTCAGGTTAAAGCGAGACAGGGAAATGTTTTTGTTTTGTTCATTTTGTGTGTACCTGCGAGCTTACAAACATAAAAAAACAAACAACAACATGAAATAATTTTTCAGTATTAATAGAGAGAAAAGAACAAAGTATTTAAGATAACAACAGAATTTAGCCTTTTTAGTGAAGAATTTAGTATTTTCATGCTGATGCCTGTTAATGATTTCAAATAAGTATTGGAGAGAGGGATCTTTGTACATATATGATTTTTATTTCATTTCGGCTGTCCCAACAACACAAACAAAAAGGCCATTTGAGTTCTTTGAGTGCCTGATCCCGGAATCCAAAAACTTATGTTTTGTCTCCCCACTATATAAAATATGCCAAAAACCCTTGAGTGTTTTTGTACCGTTAACTGTTTAATGTTTTTCATCTCATTTTGCTCTCTTGTCCATTTTTAGTTTTTTCTCTAAAGTGTTTTATGTTTTCATTTTCTTTTTTCACATCACTCCAGGATTATCACAAGTTGCATTATTATTCTTATTCTGATTATTTTTTATTTATATTTTTAAATGTTAGAAGTGAACACTGCCTGATGAATAAAAGTAAAGAATTCATATCTAAAAAAAAGTTGGAGAAAAATAGGAAATGATTTGAATGGTACTTCTTTGGAGGGAAAGTTTAGCATGTTCATTTGAATGGTTTGTCTTCCTGTGTGGGTCGAAAAACAAACGCCACATCCCTGATGGAGTTACTACAAAATGCAAAAGAAATAAGTTGCACACGGTTAACCACAGCACTATCGTTCTCAACAAAGGATATTTCATTAAAAAAAACAAACATTAATTTTGATTTAGTGTTAAATAAAAAATACCATCATTATATATGTATACCTTTAAGGGCTAACAGACTTGTATTTAACCACATTTGGAGTAAAAACAAAAATTCTTTCTTCCATTTAAAAGGAATATCTAATGAATTCATATGCAGCTCAATTTGGGTGTTACATTTAGTAGCATCTGTAAATTGTAAATCTGTAAACATTTTTGTGTAACGTTTTCTATGAAGTCTGTATATGTAATGTAATATTATATGGTAAGGTTATAAATATTAACAAATGCTATTGCGTTAACTTTAAAAAGCTTGCAATTAACAGTATATTGCAGCATTTATTAATATTTGTGTTAAAGTTAAACTCTATCCGGAATTTAAACAAATTTGTAGACTCGACCTAAGCTTTACTTATGCTATTATAGATGAAATCCCGGTTTCATAGACAGGGTTTAGGCTTAACCAGCATTAGGACATAGTTCAATTAGGGTATTTAAGTATTTTTTTTTTAAATATTTTTTTTAAACTTGCCTTGGTAAAAAACATTACTGTTGTGTATTTTAAGACAAAACAAATGCACTGACATGTTTTAAGATCAGTCAGTACAAGTTTCTTTCAATTGAAGCAGCTCAGATTTTAGTCTAGAACTAGGCTTAAGCCTTGTCTGTGAAACCAGTGTGATTTTTTTTTTAAATCACATATTACAAATTCAAAACAAACCAAGATTAATAAATGGTGTAAAAAAAGGATTTATTGTCATTATTTTATAATAAATAAATAAACATGATCATTTATAATATTATAATACTTATTAATGGTCAGTACAACACATTAAAATGAGATCAAGACCATTGTTATTTTGTGTTAAATATTTAAAAGGTATAATGTAATATAATACATGACGCATTACTTATACAGACATCATAAAAAGTGTTTTTTTTTCCCTGTATTATCATATTCAGAATGTAACTTAATGCATATCATCTATTGTTTCATAACAGTCACTCTTGCTACGTACTGCATTGAGATAGCAAGCATCTTTCATGTTTTCCAGTAAAAAAAAAAAAAAAAGTAAACATCTCATTTACTTAATACTTGTTTTCAGAATATAATTTCTGGAAAATAAAATAGTTTTATTTTAAAGTGAATTACTCTTGCTCTACAGATGTTTACATGATTAATTTATTTTTATTTTTTTATTGGAAAACAAGACAATGCTGATTGAGAAAAAAGACAGCATATGGCAGGGCAGAGGGATGTTAATATCAGTCCGTAATATCAGTCCTTTCCATGAATACTATAGATTAATTTATTATTTAACAGTTTTTTAATTTTATTTGTTACTTATTTTGTATTTCATTTTTTTTTTACTAAAGTATATCTGTGCTCTGTTCTTCATATCACTCCCATCTACATTGCGGCACGTCCCTGATTTCTGTTCACCCGTCGTCGCCCATGTTCCAGATATCCTCTCCGGGAGAAACTGTGCAGTGCTTATACAGATCTATTTTAATACACTCAACACTACGTTGAACAAAAGTCAAATTATATTCTTTTATCAATGAACAAATGAGGGAAGACAAAAAAATGACAATTTTTTTTATTGTTTGCTAATTATGCATTTTGACTTGGCTTGCAATATGTGACGTGTCCTTTTGCAATGGAGAAGGAAGCAAAGCGAAGTGGATAAGACAACACAGAGGTGTTTAGCTAGATGTCTTTGGACTGTGTTTTTCTTTGTCATTCTGAAGGGGACTGTCCAGTGGATAGTACATATAGAAGAGTGTTTGTCTTACATATGCCAATGTAGTTTTTACATCATCTTATGATCTATTAAAGTTGATTGATGGAAGTTCATCAATTGTAAGGTTTGTCTCACTTTTTGTGCTTCTTGAACATTTACTGTCAATTATGTGTATTACAGTTAAAGGAATAGTTTTATAAATTGATTTATTGTGAATAGATGTGCTGCTACTTTACAATGTTAGTAAAAGACATTACTGTTGGGTATTTTAGAGGGTATTTTCCTATGAGATCAGATTGAAAAAAAAACAACAACAGAATAGCAACACGGCAGTGCCCTGGCAACCCTTCACAAAATCCAGTAATTACTTACTGTTTATTTACTTTGCACAGTATTTCAAACATTGACTTGATTCATTAGATGAGCCATATTAATTAAATGTAACTGCTGTACCAGATTAGCAACAATTACTTCCATATTCATGCAGTGAAAGTGTATAAAATGAATGTAAGTAGAAGATAGCAGATGAAGATTGTAAAAAAAACAACAACAACAACAACAACAACAAAAACTTAAACTAAATCTTCAACTTGGCATCAGTCTAGTTTGACTGCCTTCTTACAAACATGAATGGTGCATGAAAATATATTTGGACACAAACTTAGACTGTTCAACGTTAAAAAGTGAAACTGCTTCCTATGTTTTGTTTGATGTCAATCAACCTAAATAACTCAGTTATGCCATTTTATTTTAAGAAATCATGTGCCACTTCTGGAACTGAACTGTTATACTGTCTATGATATTTGATCTTTGATCTTCAATCACGGAAAAGGCAGTGTCCATTTTTTTTTACATCATATAATTACATTAAGAGTTTACAAAACCTCCTCCAGAGGGGAAAAAATACTAAAATGTATTTGAAATACATTTATTTTGTGCTAAGTAATCTACAAATACACACACACACACACACACATATATATATATATATATATGTGTGTGTGTGTGTGTGTGTGCTTAAAATGGATTTGAAGTATTAGTATGAAATAAATA
>JAUMHE010000046.1:14680176-14699497 GCA_032359235.1 Enteromius mattozi
GCTGATAACATTTATGGCTCCAACATTTTTGAAAGTGTAATATAAGTAGTATATATACATATATATATATATATATATATATATATATATATATATACTTCTATATAGTATATAGAAGAAAACAGACAAAATCTGTGTATTATGCCACAACAGCTTGGAGACATTAAAAAAACAGTAATTATTATAATTATTATTATTATTATTATTTCAGGACCTCTATACACCGTCATTTTACTTTCTCACAGACTCCCATATAAATTCCTTTTATTTTGTATTTAGTGCTATCAAATGATGATTAATCACAATATTAAATAAAAACTTTTTTTTATACATAATATATGTATGTGTGCTGTGTGTGTGTGTATATATATATATATATATATATATATATATAAACACGCACACATGCATGTATATATTTCTGAAAAAAATGTATGTTTATAAATTAAATATTAAATATATTTATAATATAAATTCTATGAATATAAATATGTAAATACATGTAAATGTTTTCAAAATATATACTGTATATGTGTGCATTTATATATACATAATACATATACACACAGCACACACATATATAATGAAAAAAATGATTTATTTTGTATTTGATAAATCATGATTGATTGTTTGACAACAATCATTTTTTCACCTTGCAATTGATTTTTTCCCTTTTTTTTTCTTTAGTATTTTTATTTTAAGATTTGTACATTTTGGAGAACAATCTCCCAACCCCCATGCCAGCAAATCAACAACAACAACAACAACAACAACAAAAACTGTGTTGACACTGTAATCAATGTAAAAGTGCATATATGCATACACCCACATATGATATACTTATAGATCTCCACTAACATACATCGTTCATACTTGTGTATCTATACAAAATTACATACAGACGATCCTACATATATACATACAGTTTTATTCACATTTTTTTTTTGAAGATTAATTGTTTTTAAGTCAAAGATTTTAACACAATAATATTTGAAGCAAAAAAAAAACACCAATTATAATTCTATATATAAATAATACAGTGTCATAACAACAGAAATTACTGAAATAAAACAAACAAGCTAAATTTAGTTTTATCCTATATGTGTGAGGTTTGTGTTTGTGTTCTGTAGTGATAGCAGCAGCATGCAGACCTGTTTTCCCTCCTCCTCTCCTCACTCTTTTACTAACTCCTGGTTGCCATGGAGAACTGTGTTGATCTCTCGTACTGAGAGCAATTGCTCTGTCTGCTCAGGACTGGATGATATTCACAGAGCTACAGTCTGTACATTGTACATCTCAGTGATGCCTCGACCAAACCAATAACAGCATAACCATAAAAATCAAAGTCCATTTTCTACAAAAGGGCATCTTAATGTAACCTACTGCAGAAAAGGATCTCTCAGGTCTATTATCTGCTGTATGATTTAAGTATATCAGCTGGAGAAACAGATGTCAAGAGAAGCTGAACAAAAATAGGCCCTGATTTGATTTATTGCAGAATTTGTATGCAAAAATGGGCAAAATAAGTAGCTCATGTTGCTAGCAAAACCAAGGTCACAGATAACAAAATGCAAGTGCAATTGTTCTTTGTAGTTCATCTGTACCTTTGTTGGCAGAATCAAATGACATCAAATTTATTTAATCATAGTATTGTTATACAATTTGTTTATTTAGATTTTACCACATGTAGCACTTTTTCAGCACCTTGGCTTTTTTATTTTTTTTTATACAGTGTTTGCTCTATGTATAAATCTATTCTGTAAAAATGTTGCTAGAGGATTGAATGAAATGGACATTAAATAAAATAAAATACCAAAAGTGTAACCATTTGTTTCAAGATTGCATGCAAATTAGAACATTATAATATTTAGTTTTATTAGCATATACACTGTTTTAGAGCAAAATGTGAACCAAACGAAACACCGATGATGGAAAAATGAAATCGGAATTTCTCCTTTAGCTGTAGTGTCTCCCATCAGATGTGTGGAAAAGGACATTTGGCAACATGCTGGAGTCTGTCTGCATTGCGCATTACACATCCACTCACTCACTCACCCACACTCTCTCTCTCACCCTCCCTCTTTCTCTCTCTCTCTGTTTGTGTCTCTGCTGTTCTGCTGCACGGGTTTGAGGAGCACTGCAAGTTTGCTGTGGTCTGACGACAGTAGGATGGTTATCGTGGATGTATTATATTCTTGCTGTATGAATGTGAGGCTGTAATGTGAGATTTATCTTAATAACACACAGGAGGTTTTGCACAGATCTTTCCTGCACTGCTCCTCAATCTGACTGCCCACGTAAGTACAAAAACAGTCATTTTATAACATCCCCATTGCCACCGTATGGTTTCACTCTCATTATTTGCGTTATAAATGCATGTTCATATTGGCTAATAGTGTCTTGATATCTGCTGAGAGCTAGAAAAAATAGAGCCATAAATAAATAAATAAAAATGTAATGAAATCATTAATGGTTAATCATTGTGCAATCTTAACAAGAACGTAACATGCAATTGTACTGGAATATGTTCCTAGCGGACTAGAAATTCACAGAGCAAAGGCACTGTAGACATTCACATAGCAATCGAGTTTAAAATCTGATTTAATCTTACTGGCAATCCTGTTGGGAACTTTGTGTTCTTAAAGACCTAATTTTTGTTTTTGAATTCCAAAAGCAATATGATTCAAAATATATATCAGGATCCTTGGTTCCAGAAGAAATTGTGTCTTATTGCATCCCTTTTGATTTGTGTGTGTGTTTAGGTAAGACATATTTCTTTTTCCCTTATGGTATCTGAGGTATCTCATCACTCCCCTTATTTTCTGGACAACTAGGTGAGGATACAAAGTAGGCGCAGTGCTCCACTGGACATGGAGATGGTCGATGTTTGGTGGAACATGTGGCTGGATGTCTTGTTGGGTCGTTGACCGTCGAAACAGCAGGGCGTTGGATGCGTACTCAACCCACCTGAACATCCACTGTCATCCAGTACTGCGAGTTTGATCTCCAGGATGACTGTGGTGGTTGCTGGAGATAATATGGACGAGACATCCTCCACTCTGCAGGGGCATCCACAGGACTCACAGTATTCCCCTGAATGCTGTGAGCGAGTTGTTATCAACATCTCAGGGCTGCGCTTTGAGACCCAACTCAAGACGCTTGCCCAGTTCCCTGATACACTACTGGGCAACCCCAAGAAAAGGATGCGCTACTTTGACCCTTTAAGGAACGAGTACTTCTTTGACAGAAACCGTCCGAGCTTTGATGCAATCCTCTACTACTACCAGTCAGGTGGGAGGTTAAGACGGCCCGTCAATGTACCTTTGGATATGTTCTCAGAGGAAATTAAGTTCTATGAGCTTGGAGAAGAAGCTATGGAAAAATTTCGAGAGGATGAGGGCTTTATTCGTGAGGAAGAGCGCCCCCTGCCGGAGAACGAGTTTCAGAGACAGATTTGGCTGCTATTTGAGCATCCCGAGAGCTCAGGCCCTGCCAGAGGGATCGCGATAGTGTCTGTCATGGTTATCCTCATTTCTATTGTGATATTTTGCTTGGAGACTTTACCAGAGCTTAAGGAGGATCCACACGGACGGCTCCAGGTGATAGGCAACAGCACGTTCTACTTCAAACCAAATATTCTTACTGATCCTTTTTTTGTTGTGGAGACTCTCTGCATCATCTGGTTTTCTTTTGAGTTGATTGTCCGCTTCTTTGCTTGCCCGAGTAAACCTGCCTTCTTCAAAAACATGATGAACACAATTGATGTGGTGTCCATCATTCCATATTTCATAACACTCGGGACAGAGATGGCGGAGGACCCCGAGGGTGGAAAGGAAGCAAAGGGTGGAGGAGAGCAGGCCACATCTCTGGCCATTCTCAGGGTTATCCGCTTGGTCAGGGTGTTTCGGATATTTAAGCTGTCTAGACACTCCAAGGGGCTTCAGATCTTGGGCCAGACTTTGAAAGCCAGCATGCGCGAGCTGGGTCTTCTCATCTTTTTCCTTTTCATCGGTGTCATTTTGTTTTCCAGTGCAGTGTATTTCGCTGAGGCCGAGGAAAAGGATTCTTTCTTCACAAGTATCCCAGACGCCTTCTGGTGGGCGGTGGTTTCGATGACAACCGTGGGGTATGGAGACATGTACCCCGTTACTATTGGGGGCAAGATAGTAGGCTCACTATGTGCCATTGCCGGAGTACTAACGATCGCGCTTCCAGTGCCTGTGATTGTGTCCAACTTTAACTATTTCTATCACAGAGAAACCGAAGGTGATGAACAGGCACAGCTCCTCACGGTGAGCAATCAGAACATTGCGTCCGATTCTAACTCCAGCCGTCGCAGCTCGTCGGTCGTCAGCAAGTCAGAATACATGGAGATTGATGACGACCTCAATAACAGCATTGATAATTTTCGTGAAGCAAACCTGCGAACTGGGAACTGCACAGTTGTGAATCAGAATTGTGTAAATAAGGGGAAGCGGCTCACAGATGTATAGATTTCCAATGTCGTTCCAGACCCCCAGGCTGTATATAGTGTACTCTATTCATATACCAGAGTTCTTTAACAGGGCCTCTGATAATGTGTTATTTCATTGCATATGTTTTATCTCAAGTCCACGAGAGTCGCTTCGATTCTGTCTGAAGAACTGTAGTCTGAAATCTGCCTATTGATACCAAATATTAAATAATTAAAAGACAGAATAACTATTAAATGTACTTGGGTTAGAGTACTTGCATATAAATGACTTTTGCAATTTTGCAATGCACCTTATCCCAAAAAATGATCAGATATTCAGTGACTTTGCGGAAATAAGATCAGCATGAAGAACTAACACTTTCTTGTACCATATGTTGACCATTTATTTATTTGCTCATTGTAGGTTATTGTAAACCATATACAAATTGAATGTTGATTAATTATGCAGATCATGGCATATTTTATGAAACGTTGAGGTCTGTTTGATATGGTACTATGTATCCTGCTTTAATTACTACATGACATCAATACATATAGCGAAGCCGACAGTATAACTCTACTGAATTACAACCACTGCCCACTAAAAGCACAACTTTCTTTAAAATCTTTAAGTATTTAAAGTCATTTCCAGGCAGTATTACATTTTAAAAGTATGACTTTATTTGTTAAAGCTTTTTAAATGTACATATTCAATTATAATTAATGATAACATCTCTTTATCTATGTTAAATAATTGTAATTATTATTTAATTATATATTATAATTAATACATCACAACTGCATATTTAATAATTATTTAAATAAATAATTTAATAGTGCCTTCAGTCCTCTAACTGACATAGAGTGTCTCAACATGCAATAGTTACTGTAAAACATTTGCATATCTAATCACTCATGATATGTCGAGGGATATTCCAGGACCACTGGGGTTGAATTTCAGAAAACGGTCCCTCAGCATCCTTGTACATACACTACAAGTTCATCTCACTGGATCAGGCATTGCTTTACAAAGAGATGTGAGACATGCAGTGTGTTGTTTTTGTTTAACGTCTTTATGTATTCTTTTGTAATGGCCATGTTTTGCTCATTGGTTTCTTTGGATCTACCTCAGTGTGGTCATGCATAGTATGCTCATCAATGCAAACTTCCTGCCCAATTATCCAGTGAAATTATGGGGAGTGTGGGAGGGGATTGGGTGGGGGAATGAGTATGCAATGGAGGTGAAACATTTTATTTCAAAATAAGAGTGCATAAAATTCTGATTAGAAAGTCCATAAAGTGATGCTAAGCACAAGCGCTATTAGTGTTATATAATATGCACAGGTCTGCATCAGGGACTCTAACTGGTAGAAACTGCCATTACTTTTAATATCCGTAACAATGTGATCTGAGATCTAAAAAGAACACCTTTAATTTGAGTGTAAATGTTGTCTATCAAAACCTAATGCACTTTAATGAGAATTTATGTATTTATAGGTTTCACAACGAGAATGACTAAAAGAGCGAAAGGCAAAATAAAGAATCTAAAAACATTGTGTTGATTTGTCCATGTTAAGGATATGTGTAGGACAGCATCTTAACCAGCATAGGTGTTTTGCAACCCTTTAATTCGTTCTTTAGGGCATTTATGATATTCGCTTAAATGATAAACATCACATCTGTGGTGCTTTGCCAGCAAAATAAATAGCTGAGATTAAAGAAAATCTTTAAGAAAATATATTTTTTACACTGTGTTTATACAGTTCTGTATAAAAGAAATACATGCCAGAGTGATGTTTATTTATTATGACTATAGATGTCTACAGTTTGAGAAACACTTTTATATGAAATGAATAGACTACCATACAAAACAGTGGACCAAAAATAGTTGTAAAGGTAATTTATGTACGTTATAAAGATGGAAACAAAAATGTTACTGCTAAAAAAAAAAGTGTCAATATATAATGTTGCAGCAAATTCTATATATCTGTAAAATAACCAGACATCTAATAACCAGGGTTCTGAATCATTATCATGTGTATTTTCATCTGGGCTTCTAATGTTGTTAGCATCATTCTTTTTTCTTTTGGAGATGAAAGAGTTTGATACAGAATGAACTGAAATGTAGTTCTGTGCATTTCTGTATTTACTTTTTTTTTTTTTAAGGGCCTGGTTTTCATGTTGGGCTTATCATATGAGTGTTACGCCATAAATTAAACTAAAGCACTTTGATATTATGCATGCAGGCAGCTCTGGGCTTATGTTGCTCTGACATGAATCATGCAAATGCTGGGAAAAGCTTTTATTTCCTTTTTTTAATTAAACAATCAAATCATTAATTGTGATCAAAATGATCTAATACCCTTATTTCAGTTGCTTTTTGGTGGTTGACATAATTTTAATATGTGTTGACTATTCATGGGCTGATAGGGTGTATTCTATGATATTATGACCATTTTAAGTCATTTTTTTTCTTACAGTTTTTAAAGAATGTTTTTCTAAATTCATTTCAACTCAGTCTTTAGGATAAATGAGAAGCTTCAAGGATTCACATTAATAAATAAATATAATCAAAATCCTCATTTTGCCTCATCAAGGACTTGTTATTTCTGTTCAGTTAAGCTCACCCTGTGAAAGCACATTAAACTGGAAATGGTATCACAACAATTCAAAAGTCTTGTTCTTCAGAAAACAAACAAATGAACAACAAATTAATTAATTAAAATAGCTATTAGGATTTAGTCACATCACAGCCATGACTAGAGTTTGATATACTGTACTTGATATTAACATATCAATGCAATATAAATAATGAAGAAATGAGTTTTCAATTTAATATTTGCCACAAACCCTAAAAAAAAAAAAAAAAAAAAACAAGGCCGGAAAAGGAACTTTCCATGAATTTCAGTTTATGTCTTATTTTTCCCACAGTTTATGTCTAAGTTTCCACCACAGATTACTTAAGAATGTCTCATGCTGTACTGTTAAAATTTGAATCATAACCATTAGCTTTTAAAGTTTATCAACAATGGCTTAAAAACATCTGATTAAATATTTATGGAATTGACCATTTGATAGCATCTCTTTTCCAAAAATGCTGTGCTACAACGCTTGAAATCTATCTATGATGAACAGTGAGATGTAAAAGTTATGTTTGGTACAGCACAAAAATGTGAATAATGTACTACTTTTGACATGAAGACAGACAATAGTTATACAAACTCATGTGTACACATTATTGTAAGAGTTGAAAAAATTATCTCTCCGAGAAGTCAATTCTCAAGAGTTTCTTGTGACCCAAGAGCAGGCCGAGTAATAAAACCATAAAAAGCTAATCTGGGATCTTCGAGGACAACAGACACTGACCCCCTACCCACTTTTACAACCCCTCCCCTCCCCTGGATCCTCCATCCCTCACACTTCACATCTGGTTCTCCCAAAAAGGTCTTCAAGAAGAAATATATTACGTGTGCCATATCTTGTAAAGATATTGTTTTTCATTGTCATATTTAGAATCATTTGAAAGGTCTCGGTGCGATTGGTAAAATGGTCTCAATTTCAAAGTAGTCATTTATATTGTCAAAGAGATTTAAACCTTTCACAGAAATTGGGTACAACTAAGGGGGTGTGTCTCCCCTAAGGGACAGATGGCTCTTCAGACAGGTGCGGACCCAGGGGGCATGGGAACTCCTGAAAAAACAGTTTTTACAGCTGATAGAGAGATTTGTTTGATTGGTCTGGGTATATAAGGAATAGGGTAAAATCAGCACATTAGGATTCTTCTGTGAGCAGAATGGCCTCCACGCTATCATATCTTCCATATGGTAGCGTGTTTTTTCCTGACCGTCAGGTATGCAGTTGCTGAAGTTATGTATTCTTTTAAATTAGAAATGAATTGGATTCTATATAATTGGCTTGACATAATTTCTTGATTTATCAAAGTTCTGCATTCTTCTAAATTGAAACTGAATTGAATTCACACTGTTTAATTATGTAATTGGCTTGATATCATTTTACCTGATGAATAAATTATTTCTTGATTTATTTTAGACTGTTGAAATCTTTATTTCTAGTAGGGTGTGAGGAGGCCGGGCGCGCATGAATTATTATGGCCAGGTATTCAAACTAGGGGCACGAGAGAAATAGAGCAGTAGGCATGTTTCATCCGGAGACCTCTTGATTTCTGATACTACTGGAATTGACACGTTAGGCAAGGCGAGGGTTATGTAAACTATCTCTTTGCAACAAGCAAGCAGTTAGCGGCTGGCAGAGAAGATATTAATCCATCTCTAACCGCTGAGCAATAACCAGACTGGCGAGGTTTGTGTTTACGGCCGGCGTCAGACCGAGATGGCTTTGGGTCCCACAAGGAACGAATTAACAGGGAGTATATCAGATCTAGGAATCAAGTATCTAAATTAAGATAACTAAAACACCTAAATTTCGTATTATAATCTAAATTTAATAATAACGTAAAATTGGAGTCAGATTAAACGAGGTAAACGTAAAAGTAAAATTAAAAAACAAAATTAGGAAAACTGAGGAGTGCTTTCACAGGAGCGCTGGGGAGCGAGACGCGCAGCATCTGGGCTAAAATAAACCCGGACCTTACAGTTGTATTTGGGGAAATGAATCTGAAGGATTCGAATTGATATTACTACTCTGATTCAAAAATGTATGTATTTTTTTCGTATTTTTTTTATTTTACCGAAAATAATACAAAACCTGGTATTAATTTCTTCCTGATTCTGAGCAAGGTAGCTTAAGATCTGGGCAAAGTTTGACTTTACAACACACAATACACCAGACAACGATTCTTAATAATGAAACAAAATTTATTAAACTATTCTTTACTAAATACATGACTACTCTATCAAACACACACACGGTTCTGAGGGTAAAAAGCAGTTAGTCCAAATTCTAGTACTTGCTACCAGTGTTGGGGGTAACGCATTACAAGTAACGCAAGTTACGTAATAATATTACTTTTTCCAAGTAACGCATTACTTTTTAATTTTAGAGTGACATAACTGAGTTTTCAAAAAAGTAACGCCAGTTACTTTGTTTTCTTATTTATTGACTGACTAGTCTCCTGACCCCATGTTGGAAGAAATCAGAAATACAGAGCATTGTGCGCAGTGTGTGAATACAGTGTAGTTCTATCTAGACTAAATATGAATGTGCATTAATTCATCTCACTCTCAAAAAACAGATTTAGTATTCATCAAAATGAATTAAAATAAACTCAGAATATGACGCAAACCTGCAATAATTAAATTACACAAATGTATTGCTGCTGACCTTCAATGATCCAGTTCAACCATACTTACAAGCAAAAATGACTTCAAAAACTAACTATTGTGCTTCATTTGTTTTTTTTTTTTATTGCTGAAGAGTATTGAACTTTCTTCTCCTGTTTTCTACTTTACAGATGTGAATTTATTATTTCTTCAGCCTGAGGTTTATTCGTGACATTTTTGGAGTGAAAGGGCTTTTACATTTGCTATAAATAGAACTCCTTATATTAAAAACAAACACTCAAGCTCTGGCGAGTTAAAAGTAACTCGAAAGTAACACAAAAGTAACAATGCATTACTTTCCACAAAAAGTAACTAAGTAACGTAATTAGTTACTTTTTTAGGGAGTAACGCAATATTGTAATACATTACTTTTAAAAGTAACTTTCCCCAACACTGCTTGCTACTAGTTTCTAAAATTGTGACCTGAGAGAATTCACCAAGCAGAGATTTATCTTATCGTTAACTTCTTAGTGTTGCACCGTTCAGTTGTTTGTGTTACCGCTCTGAGGCTAAAACAGGGCTGCGTTCCTGACTGGCTCGTTGGAGAGAATCCTGTGGCTGCTGATTGGTTGACGTCTTCGGGGTTCCCCGCCAATGAATGGTTGTTGCCTTGGCTACAGAAAGGATGGCGTTCTGGCAGTTCTTGAAGTTTTTCTTTGGAATTTCGGCAGAGTTAGGATGATGCATGGAAGGTCATGCTGAGGAAATCTGGATAGCCAGTTGTCCAGTTAAGAATGCAAGTTCGTGTTTATTCGATTATCGGTTTACGCTGGAAACGGGTCTAAGTGCATTGACCATCTGGTGCTTGAATGTCTATTGACAACACATTCTGTGTTCGGTTTTGGTTCTTTAGCAGTTTTAAACCCCAAGAGACAAAGACCAGGCTTTGGCAGGAGACTAGTCCAGACACTCAGGTGTTTTAGGTTGTTCACTGATCAGTTTTACAACCCACAAACAGTTTAGGAGAAGGACTTGAGATTGTTCTGGAATGTGATTGTTTTGCAGCTTGTCTTTTCACTGATATCCTACACACGTCAAGCCATTTCTATTTGCCAAAGGTAAAATAAGCAAATTAATAATAATCTATGCCAATGCAGTTAAATCTGTAATTCTGATTTGACAGTTCCTTGCCAACACTACAATTCTACATCATTTAAGCTGGATGTATATTTAAATCATTGTTAAAAATACACTGTAAAAGTGAAGTACAGGTGTGCAAACAGGAGGATTGAATTGCAGGAGGGGCAGGTTGCAGTGCAGTTTCAGGAATACAGTGCATGCCAGATTTTGTGATAGATATTTTACTGCAAACATTACAAACACAACATATGTAAAACATATATAAGTCAAAGGCAAAATTACAGCTTGTGAGATTGAATTGGATGTTTCTGAATACTGTTTTTGTTCTAATTTGAATCATGTATTATTAGTTTTATTCCGTTTAAAGACTTCTCAAATGTACCGTAATTATATAATTAGTAGCTACATTTTTAATAAATTCATGGCTTAAGAAATACATTATTACAAGTGTTACTGTTTATTATAAAAGTATTGTGTGTTTTCGGTATTTTGAGGTGAACGCATAATAAACAAAAAATAATGAATTTTATGCTTAACACAAGTAAACAAATTATCCAAATAGAGAGAAAACACATTTTACTGGATGCCAAGAAACAAGTCTTTTTATCATTTGCTAAATTAATGTTATTTTAAGGATGTCAAACCATTTTTTTTTACAAGGAAATGATTTGACAAAAAAATGATTCGTAATCAAAACTGTACAATGTCTTTAAGTTAGATGTCTCTGTGGAAACATAACTCACTTGAATCATGTTTTTCAATCACATTTGCGATCTACAAAGTTTTTTTCAAAAGCAACTGTTGTGTTAAAACCAATTTGACCAGACTGCCATTAAAATAACGAATAATCAACATGCTGATGTGGATGTAAACTTTCACAAAAGTGCTACAAGTTTGGACGAACTTCAGCATTGTTTTTAGCAACATGAGAGAAGCGAATTTTTTTCACTAAGCCTGAACTCATACTAATGTCCCGCCACAGATATTCAGGTGAAAGCAGTTTACTGGGTTTGTTATAAAGGAAATACTTGTTCAAGTGAGACTCTTCGTGCCATATGGCCTCAATGGAGTTTGCAATGTCAATGTTTATCTGCTCCCAGCAGGTTTTAGTGAGATGATGCACATCTTTCAATGAGCCGCCAAAGGCAGCGCCAGTATAATAATAATCACCCTTTCCAGATGGAATATATGCTTGAGACTCTGGTCTACGCTCATATGTAAATATGAACCTTGGAACATCAAAGAACCAGGGATGTATCACACCTACCAGACGACCCAAAGACTCCACTCCCCAGCGGCCGTAGAACTTTGTATCAACATCAAGGCAGAAAATATAGTCTGCCTCACTGGCCAGTTCATTCTGTATTAGATTCTCCAGTATTTCCATCCTGTTCATACTAATATCCTGCCATCTGTTCATACTTGGAACCTTTTTTACCGTCAGGTAATGTTCTTGACCAAGTTTTACATTAGGGACATTGTCTGGTAGATCCGTAAACAGGTAGTAATGCACTCGAAATCCAACAAAGTAATGCTCCTCTGCTGATTCCAGAAAATCTTTGAGAAAACGTGTATATCTGGGGGGAAAAAAAAGAGAGAGAGAAACAAATATTAAACATCTCTTTTTTATGTGTGTAAGCTACTGACCCCATATATGTTCCAAAAAGAAATTAATATCTTTATTAAGCAAAGGCATTAAATTGATCAACAGTAAAAAAAAAAAACAACAACTAAAAAACCATAAATAACATATTTAAATAAATATTAGTCAGCTGCAAATACGGCTTGACCCCAAAAAAACTCTAACAAAAGGTTTCTCAGTGGATTACAGTACTATCAGATGTACTTAAAAACATACTAAAAGTTTACCAAAGCTTGACTCCAAGAAAAGCCCCATTTTCAAAATGGCGGCCGACCATTACTCCTTTGTATTCCTCCTAGACCAGGAATACTGGTGTGAGGTAAAAACTCTACACACTGCATTTAAACAAAACACGCATTTTGATTGGTATTCACAGTCATACCTCATTTCATGGCGACAGATGCAATACGACACTGTCATTATTTTTACGCCTGTTAGAGGGCGCTTACCTTTAAAAATGTAAATATAGGTTGTAATAAAGGTACTTGCACAAATGACCTATAGAGTCGTTTTTGTTGGAGGACAGGCTCTTAAATTTACAAAATCTAAGGACATCACAAAATCGTCCAAGAACACTATATTAGGATAAAAGGTAATAAAAAATAAATTAAAAGTAAAGGTTGTATTTTTGAAAAGTATGTACTTTCCCAAAGCGAAGACAGTGGTTGCTATGGTGATGTTTTGTTGTTTGTAGATAGAGTCAATCACTGTGGGGTCAAAGGTTCCTTCCCAAACAATCGGGGCTAACCATGGTGTCACAGAAGCAACATCTGTCCGACTATATTAAAACACACACACACATAATCATTCACTGACTGCAATTTAACGTGTTTCTATGTAAGCATGTCTACATTGTATATTATTTCCGTATTGGCATACACTTTCAACAAACTGCATCCTTCTTCAATTACCCTATGCCAGATTATTAAACCGTAAATTCTATTTTACAAGCACCTTATATGTGTGTCGATATGCTTATGTGTATGTTAAAGTGAATAAACTTCTGTGTGAATGCATTGTATGAGTACTTACCCCAGGTGACCTGTTAGATGATTTCTGCAAATCAAATATAATTATGAATGGACTACATAAGTCAACAGACCTCCTCACAAAACGTTTACATGTTTTGCTGTAACCTAACTACAACAGCAGGGTTAACATAGTCAAACAACATTCCTTTTATATATCAGATGTTATGCTTAATAACGAAATTTGGAAGGATTACCAAATTTTTTGTTTTGGTTACACATCACCCGTATTTCAGAGCATATGCAGAGTTTGTATAAATGCTACAATTGTCTATATTAAAATTTATTTCAGTTAGACTTAAGCATTTATATTGTGACATTTTAATAAACCGCAGCCTTAGCTGGCAGGAGTTGCACCCAGTGTCAGAGTTGCCAAGTCTGTGGTTTTACATTGAAATTAGCCTACTTACACACTGTTGCCGCAGGCTGTTTTTTTTTTTACATCCGTGAGTTAAAGCAATCTCCCTAGAAAGCTATTTCCATAGAAGGGGAATACCCCCACACAAAAACATAAATGGGTTAGTTTTGATTAGCAGACCTGGCAACCCTGTATGAATATGAACATAGTCTACTCACCCAAACCAAATAGAGGTGAATCCAGAGTAAACGAGCCTGTAAAAGAAGACATGAAAATCCTATAAGGATGATTGTGGAAATGTGCCAACTTATCATTTTGAATGGAAAAAAGGAACTATGTAACAGTTTCAATAACGTATATATAATATAATACATAATTTGTGCCTTTAAAGGTTTAAAATCTTTGCCACATTTCATGAATATGCAATCTCGGAAGAAAATGTTCTTTGGAACATGTGAAAGGAGGTTATTTGTGTTATCATTCATATTTTTCAGAATAACAATTCCTGTTGTCTGACATCTGCATTCAGTTAATTATGCTGGTTAAACATACTGAACTGGTTTTTGGTTTTATGTTTGTTAAACAACTACCATCATAATTCATTTGAAAAATATTAATATTCCAAGTATTTTGAGGCAAAACGATTGATTTTCCGTCTTCCGTATACTTCCTCTGCGCTGCTGTGATTTTAAAAAATGCCGCAACAAGAATCCTTACGTCAACGTTGGTTGTGAAATGCCATTGGCTCTTGTGTATCTCGTGATCGATTGCATCATTCTACGGGACGGAAGTTTGTTTTCTGAATGAGATGTGAGCGCGTTAACGGAACGGGTTCATTTTTAGTGATTAAAACCTTGTGTTTTACGCTTTTCTTTGCATAAAGACTTCGTATGGCTTCAGAAGACTTGGAATGTGACAATGTGACACGAATTGTTTGTAATGTATTTATTCTGCTTGTTTATAATTTGTTTGTGCAATAAATATCTGTGACTGCATTTGCATGTGTGTGTGTGTGTGTGTGTTTATATTGTTCAGAGGTAAGTAGGTTTAGTGTAGGGGTGGGGTTTGGTGCTCCACTAAAGTAAAACATTATATAATAAATTTGTATATGCATGCAAACTATTACATTAAGCCAAACAACTGAAAACAATGAGGACCCTTCACATCGAAAAGTGACTAAAAAGGGGTACCTTGAGCTTCAAAAAGCGAGGCAAAAGGGTCTTGACCAAGCGTCAATATGTGACGAGTTGAAGTGAGACTGTGTTGTTTCAACACACCTGCCTGGAAGTTTGTAGTATGCTAAGAAAAAGCTTGATAAGGTTCCGACATGATTAATCGGGATTGAAGCTAAATGCTACAGAAAAGTGAGCAGGATTGGATACTCCTGAAGTACATTAACCTACTTGATTAATATAATGAAATATGTTATCATTGTGTAACCTTCCCAACCCTGTTTAAATCAAGTTGCTACCATGTGATTAGCTAATTACATAAAGTGACCTGGCAGCGTATAAATCAATATGCCTACATAAACAGATCCCAACTGATATCCTAATCAACATTCCATTCCAAACGTGTGAATAAATCAGCTACATGTTATTAAAAAGTACCTACCCACTCAGTGAAAAGCCAACAAACATTCCAAAAAGGAAGAAAAGAAAAATGTGACGCAGTAGCATTATTGTCATATCAGCTTGGTCTGGTGCCAGTACTCACTTGGTGGACTCAACTGAAAAAAGAGAGCAAAAATATTGAGCACGAAACAGTGTGTTGTCATGCTGCGGAAGAGATTTGAAAGTCAAACACATCCCGGTGAGGGTGAGGCTTTAGATGAAGACACAACCATAACAACTACTACCTCAACAACTCAACAGCCCATTACGGATCTGCATCCTTCAGCACACCATTTTTTAAATCACACAATGCATAGAGAACTGATTCTGGGTCTTGAAACATCTTGTTTGAGGAGACCACCCTCATGTTCAACCACAAATATGTCAACATCAATAAAAAAACTGATTAATTCTAAAAAAATATTGTAGATCTCAGTAAACTGAGAATATCAGCAAAGTAACTAGTATTGATAGATAAAGACTGCTCAGTTTGCAATCATTTTAGATAACTTCCCACAGACTAGGTTATCTCTAGTGCTAAAAAAATCTCATACTGGTCATAATTAAACAGGATTTTTTTTGAACGTGCGGCGTTCTTGTTTATATTCCAGTTGGGCACGTTTCAAGTCGATTTTGTGGGAAGTTATTTAATTATACTTTGAATAAAATGTGTATTTCGTGCTCTTACAAGGAACAATGTAAAGTTATCCGTTTAATCACTGCCCTAATGCAAAAACGGCAACAAACGCATTTGCTACAAAGAAAGAAGTGTGTACATGCATCCTTGTACTTATCATTGATCACAACACAACACATCGTTAAAAATGAGTTTTAGCCACGTATTCCTAACGTTAAGATCTGTTGAAGACTATGATGAAATGCAGTTTTCCTACAAACAAACTGAGAGAAACTTACGCGTTATCTTAATCTTTCGTGCTACACGTGTACAACCACCTGTAACCTGAAGCGATGACGTCAACGGATGATGCAAATCAGAACAAAGCCATGGTTTCAAGATAAATAAGATTTTATAATGAGATGTTTTTGCATAGTAAGTGTAGGTGCCTGCAGTTTTGGACTGAGACATTGTATCAAAAATGTTAAAATGTTTTTGCCAATTTTATAGGACCTTGGAAAAATGTTTTTGTGCGACATTTGTTGTTCGTTTATACCTTTGATAGGAACCCATGTCCTTTTGTTCCTGTCAAAAAACGTTTTCTTCCAAAAATCTTCAAAAACGTTTTTCTCCACAAACAACGGAAAACAAGTGAAACAGAAATAAGTGAAATATACAAAGAGACAAAAATGTGTGCATCAGTGAAAGTGTAAGTATTTTTCTTAATGTTCAATAGCATACAAACAATGGCTGTTTCTCAGTTCCAAGAACCCAGAGAACGGGCTTGTTCTCCTGGAGACCTGTCTTGTCGCTTCCTTGGAAGAACGTGAGGACGCGAGAACACAGCGCATCCTCCTGAGAATTGAGATGTACTGCTTGCTCAACTGTCCGCGTAGTCTCACCATAAGCAGCGGCCAATGAACAATAAATATAATGCTGAATATTAATGAACCAGCGACATAGGAGAGAGATTAGACAGGAAACAGAAACAAAGAGATGGATGTGATTTTTTTTTTTTTGGAGGAAACCACATAGAAAAGAAACATTAATTTGTACACAAACACATGGAAAACGTATTTTTGTAAACATGCTAGCATTGGTGTTGCAGACACTGAATGTTTTACATTAATGCTCTTTACAGGGCACACAAAATCCAAATCTTCCAGTTTTCAGACAAACATTTTCTTTGTTTGGAAAAGAAATGCATAATCAGAAATCAGAAATACAAAAAAAAAAACATTGGTTTGAGAAGTGGGGGGATTCGATTTGAATGCCATTTCCTGCATTTACATGGGATATATTTTTATGTTTAGGGACAATGGTGATGTATAATCCAGGCTAAGTTAATTATAGTGATAAATTCTGACAAAAAAATAATAGGCTACGATCACCAAGATTTCAGAGAATAATTTTATAAAGTAAAATGTGTTAAAATATATATATAATGTAGGACTTAATTTCCATGGTTACATTTTTATTTCAAACTAACTACTGTACCTGAAAATGCATAAACAACCATGAATGAACACATTAAGGGACCAGCTACTGCGTCTCTGTTTCACTCTCTCTGTACTGAAGCAGCTCCACCTCATCTTTACAATATGAAAACGACTGAGATATGATCAAGTGCTCGGCGTCCAGCCAGAGGAGAACTGGTCCCACCTAAAGCCCCGTTCATAAGCCTGGTTTCTCACAAGGTTTTTTTTTTCCCTCCATTCTCTCACGGAAGGGGTTTTGGTTTGTTGCCGCTGTCGCCTTTGCTACAATCTGTATTGTTAAAAGCACTATATAAATAAAAGTGACTGATTGATGATCATATTGAGTCTAACATTAAAGTAGCATTCAGAGTCTGGATTCCTGAAAGGTTCCTGGAGGCACCTTTTGGGGTTCTTCACTTTGCCACGCCGGCGGAACCCTCTAGGCACCTTTCAAAAGTGGTGGTTCTCTGAGGAGTTTTAACGGTTCCTGGAAGAACCATTTTATTAAGAATGGTCAGGAACCACCTTGGGTGCTTCGAGGCACCATTTTTCTAATTTCAGTTCTTTAATATTTGCCCCCCTCTCACCCCCACCCACCTGTTTATTGTTCATACTATTGAGATTTGTAATTATTTAATAAACAAACTGAAGACTAAAACAAAATACACATCTAGCATTATTTATTGATAAACAACAATATCCAGATACATTTCAAATAAATAATCACCTTAAATAGTCAATACTGCACATCACAATCCAAATCATGCAAAAGACACCAGTGTTAATACTTTTACATAAAAAATAAAACAAACACCTTGAGAAAACCACAAAAAAAAAAAAAATGTGACTCAAATATCTTAGAACCTTAAATTTCACATTTCATGTCCCTCAAAAATAGTACAATTCAAATTAGCTAATTTAATTTACAAATTGAATGTACACTGCAGTAAATGATAACATCCTTGTTCTAAATGGAGGTCAGATTATGAAAATTCACACAGGCCATTTTGAGAAATTGATAAGCCTCAAGACAGCTGTAGGTAGCTTGATCATCTCCTTGTGAATACCCAACAGATACAAGAGATAAATAGTGCACTGTATACTCTATTTAACAGCTTTTCTGTGATGTTGCACAGAACACAAGCACTTATAGTAAGGTGAATGTTGCTAGGTTTGTCAGCACATAGCTCCTCACCATCAGGAATATCTGCAGTGCTGCTCCACCAAATAGGTCTCCATTACCACAGCTGGAGTAAGAGTCTGTGTAAGAGGGAAAAGGAGGGAACCATTTTATGTAGTAAAAAAATATTGACATTCATCCAGCACATGGTTTTATTCAGAGCATCTTAAAAATGAGGAATATCACAGGCAATTTATTTTGTTTTATTGGTGCACTGATTAAAGGTTGTTCTATTGAAAGAACACAATACATGTATGTGTGTGTGTGTGTGCATGCGTGCGTGCGTGTGTACAAAACTCAAAATACACAAACTCAGACTTGCCTTATTTATCATATACAGTCCAGCACAGCAGGATCATCATGTAATGATTGGGCAGGGCAAGGCTTGGAAAAAAGTAAAATAAATAAATAAGTATTTGAACGTTTAGAGGGGTTTCTGATGTTTCTCCACAATTGCTCACTTATTTACACACCGCATGCAGATGGTCTTTTAATTTATTTCAGTGTAACAGTGTATAAGACTGGATTTATATATAATTTTGAAATAACGTTAGGCCTCACTGAAACCTTTCA
>JAUMHE010000046.1:14774777-14788749 GCA_032359235.1 Enteromius mattozi
GCTTACTTAGTAACCGTTGCTAGGATGTGTGATTGGACAATGGCTGTTTTGGGGCGGGGTTTTGCGAAAGGTCAATTATGCTTTATTATTTAGGTTTTACGACTAGCATGTAGTTCATAACCTATAACAAACCTAAGACAACCAGTCGGGAAGCACTGCTCTTGATGATGAAATACTGAACACTACCTCAAGTTGATTGACCAATAACTTCCCCTTCCTGTTGATCTCCATTATGAGATTGCAGATAGATTTTTTTATTTCATTAGCCACAGTCTTGCGGTTTTCATCCACCTGTTGAAGACTAACAAGAACAGTACAGACATGCCATAAAAAGTTGCAATCTCTGGCTTTAGGTTATAGGTTGCTTTAATATTAATTATAAAAAGAAATAAATACAACATACCCATTGTTTATGGTATTAGATATGTCCTCTATAACTTTCTTCTTTTCTTGAAGTTGGCAGGTCATATTTTCGAGATGCTCCTTGTGGTTTTTATACGCATCTTCTAGAAATTGGTAACTGTATGGGAAAATTCTCTGTTAGCTATATGTTCAGTCACTAATACTGATGATGCCATTGATATTCACATATATGTTACAGCAACACACAACTATAGGGTAATGAACATCTATATACTCCATGACACTGAACAGGACAAACCATGAAAATGCACACCGTTTCAGAAGAAACTAGATTCTAGATTCATATTAATATTTAGTTCACAGAAAAACTAAAATTCTATTGTCATTTACTTTATTATGTTGTCCAAAATTTGCATGACTTCCTTTTTAAGAATGTTGGTAAGCCAACAGTTTTGGTGACCACTGACTTTCATTATATGGACAAAGAATGCTTTTTTAACTTAGATTTTTCTTGTTTTCAGCCAAAATATCTAGAAATTCTTAAATTAAGAAGGATTTTCTAGACAAGTACAAGTATTAAACAAGTACAAATTTTGAAACAAGCAAATAAATCTGCCAATGGGGTAGGCAAAATAATCTTGTTTTCTATATGAAATAAGCTTTTGTTTACTTGTTTTTTCTGAAAACAAACTATTTTTACTTGTCTAGAAATTCCTTCTTTATTTAAGAATTTCTAGATATTTTGGCTGGAAACATGATAAAAAAAATCTAAGCTAGAAAAGCATTTTGGCAGTGATAAATGTAAACATTTTGAATTTTTTGGGTGAACTATCCCTTTTGAGCATTATACATGTTAATATGAGACTAGTGTGAATTCCTCATTTATTCCTTTAATGCCGTCATTATTGTGGGCCGTACTTATGGTCCTTGTGTTTGAGTAGCTGACAGTCTCTGCAGGTGAGACGATCGCAGGTTTCACAGAACAGCTTCAATGGCTCCTGTCTGTGGATGTCGCAGAAGACGGGCTTCTGTGTGGAAGCACCCATTGCCTCTGAAAACAGGAAGACAAGCTCATGTTCAAAGTTCATTTACAGAAGTATTGCTCTACTTCTCACAAGCTGACATAATTTACAAAAGTTTAAGGTCAAACCTGAGGACATTTCGGTTATTTGCCGAACTGTGTGATCTCTGGTGAACTTGACACGCTGATGAGCGTCGATGCAGGTGACACACAGGAACTCGGCACATTCCACGCAGAAACCGCTGGCCTCTGTGTTATCGTCACAACTCATGCAGAGCTGAGAGCGAAAGACGCAGAGATGCATTTCATCAGAGACATTATTTCTTTCTTATAACTGCTAGTCTGATGAATACAGTTCCTTTAAGGAGCATCTAAACACTGACTGACAGAAGTAAATGCACACCTGACAGCTCTTTTCCATTGTGCTGCTGGGCACTTCAACAGAGTCCTTGACAAAGAAATTATCCAAAACCTCTACATCCATACACTCCTGCTGACATACTGGACAGCGGATCATGTTCACTAATGTATCAAAAGAGAAGAGCAGGAAAACATACTTAATATCATGTCACCAGACTGCATGATACAATAATCCTCATTACATTTCGTTATTACTAAAAAAACACAGTACACACACATATATTGTGTAAACAAAAACTTAGTTTGACAGCACTAACATGAAAATATATTTATGATTACAAAATGTAATGTTAGGTTACTATAATCATGATTAAATACTGAAACCTATGTGATTAATTAGGGCTAATATATATATATTTATTTTATTTTATTTTAAATACCTATTAAAACCCATGGCATGGTAATCTTTGTATTTTTGTGGATTTCATAATTGTTTTTCACCAAACAATAAGGTAAAACAAATATTATGAATGTTAACGCAAATCTTACTCCATTCCATTGATCATCTACTACATACCATTGGCAATTCATCTCATCAACGGTTAACTATTTCTACATTTATTTAACACACATACCTATTTTACGTCCTTGCATTTGTACATAACATAGGCTACCTGTATACACAATTACCATCTATTGTCTAGTATTTCGTATATCGTGTATTTTGTGTTTACATTTTTTTGTGTAATGTTATTCTCCATTTACTAACTCTATTTTTTTTATCTTTTTGTTGTCTGTGTCTTGTATTGTCACTGTCATTTTGTCACCAAACACCAAAACAAATTCCTTGCATGTGTAAACATACCTGGCAATAAAGCTCTTTCTGATTCTGATATTTTATATATATATATATACACACTATAATATAATATAATGTAATATATTTAGATGCAAGTTTAGCATGCGCAGAATGACGATGCATCAGCCAATATGTTATTAAAATGAATACATGGAAACACTTGCCAAAGCACAAAATGGAAAATCTTACCCAACTATAGACATGCAATATATTTCTAAAATGTCACTCATATAAAATTCTTAAGCAACATTTAAAATTTAGTTGCATAACTGAATCACCGATGACAAACAAAGCAGAACCCGAGTAAATCTGAAAAATAAGTTTTTAAGACACGCACTTAAGTAGCAATAGAACACATTTTATGAGTCAAAACTGTCCATTTTTCTTTTATGCCAAAATCATAAGCATATTAAGTAAAGATCACATTTCATGAAGATGTTTACATATATGCATTACTAAGAACTTGAATATTTAGATTTATACGCACCTTCAGATTCCAGATTTTCAAATAGTTGTACCTCAGACAAATACCGTTCTATCCTAACAAACCACACATCCACGGAAAGCTCATTTATTTAGCTTCCAGATGACACAGACATCATATTTTAAACCAAACTGGTTTTGTGGTCCATGCCAGGGTCACACTTTAACTCCAAATACATTATTAATTGCCTGTATTTCAATTGAAGATCAGCATGAATGTAATAAAAGACATTTTCTTTGTTCTAGCTGCTTCGGGACACAGTCTATCAGTGTGAATGAGTAAAAGTGAAAGGGAACTCTTACGCTGTTGCGCGTTGCTGGCGGTGCTGGCAGGCGTGTTGTGAGCAGGTAAGCATCTCTTACAGAAGGAGTGCAGGCAGGGCAGCAGTTTGGGTTCTCTGCTGCTGAAGCTGAGCTTACACACGGGACACACGTCCATCAGAGCCATCATCATCATCCTCACACTGCCCTGAGCTTCATCAGCGCGCTTACTTTCCGCCTCGTTCTCCACGATGATCACCACATCATCAGACTCCATCTTCTCACTTCCATCCATCATTTTATTGCGAGAAGAGCATCAGTGCCAACATCTCAGGCTCGCAGCAGTAACGTTTTTTTTGCCGCTGCAGTCCGCGCGCTTGTCTTAGTAACGTTAAACATCTGAATTAATCATAACAGCTCGAACGATACGCAAAACGCGTATAATCCCGAGCGCTTGTTCGCTCGTCAATCGTCAATAAAGTTCAAATATGAAACGCACTGCTGTGTTGTTGCCAGAAGCATATGATGATGAGGCCACAAATATGACGTCGGGCGGCCTCCATTGTGACGTGTTGCCACGGAAGCCGAGGTAGGACAAATATGTCACGAGGGGAAAGGAAAAAAAGAAAAACGCGTGGTAAAAATAAAACGCAATAATAAATTATCGCAATGAATACAAATAAGCAAAGAGATACTTGTTTGTGAGTTATATAAAGTTTATATATGATTTATTTTTATTTTTTTTGTAGTAACTGTGACATAATACGGTATTACGAGAATATGTATCGTTTTAACGACATACTTACTCGGTATTCCGAAAACAACATATGTTTTAACGAAATAACAGCTCGCTTTTACGAAAAAATAAATAAATAAATTATTATTAATAATAATTAATAATAATTCACTCCCTTAGGTGTGGACCATTCACATTTAATTTGTTAAATTTCAATTTATAACGCTCATAATCAGATCACAGTTACTTTTTATGAATTACGTATTATTCACACACTGGCAGTAATTTGTTTAGCTTTGACTATATTTACAATATTTAATGACCATGTAAATGTTACGTAATTAATTTGCAAACCATGCTTCTGAATTTGGGTGGGGGAAAAAAATCACCTCTCAAGCAGTTAGACAATGTATGCAATAAATAATCAGGTGGCAATGTATAGCTGTGAAACACTTTCGCTTTTCATGTTCATCATACCAATTAAGTGACAGTGAAAGTGAAAATATTTCAACCTGAAATGATTTTCATGTTTGTGTATTAATGTTTGTTCATGTAATGCAACGGCTACCAAACATTTCGAAAGCCACGAATGCAAAGAAAAGTAATGAGCAGATACCATAAGTGCTTTGTACTACTATTTTCCAAATTACTAACTTAGTTCATAACATGTAACATGTATGAGACTGGCAAGAGCAGCTTCCAAATCCTTAGTGCTCATCTTGCTGGATCTTTCTGCTGCATTTGACACCACCAGATCCTCCTGTCCACCCTCATAAAGATGGGCATCTCGGGAACTACACTCCAGTGGTTCCAGTCTTACCTCTTAGGCTGGTCTTTCATAGGATGACCATAGTATGTGCCATTTTTCCCGGACGCATCCTGGATAGGATTTCTATAAAGATATAGGTTTTGGATTGGTTTGCATGTGCAGAATGATCGGTATCTGTTCCTTATGTTTTCGAAACGCTCGAAGTACAAATCAAAGAAAAATAGAAATCCTAGCCAAAATCTGGGAAAAAAGCTGCATATGGTCACCCTAGTCTTACAGGGTGTCTTGGAGGGGTGAGGTTTCTAAGTCTCAACTTCTTGCTACTGGGGTTCCTCAAGGCTCAGTGCTTGGACCACTTCTCTTCACCATTCAGAAGCATGGCTTTTCCTATCTTTGCTATCAAATCTACTTCTTATTCCAACCAGACAATCCGTCAGTAGCTGTTATTTTCCGCCAGCAGCGGATACAATCAATTTAACGCAACTATCCCACTGTAAAACCTCTTTGAAATTAAGCAAACACAGGTATTTCTAATAATATATACTAGGACACAATAGGTGGGTCAATCTAGACACTTTTATTTAAAGGCACAGAAGGCTCACAGCTGCACCTCAGTGTTTACAGGTGATGTGGTTGTTGAAACTATTAGTACTTTCAAAAATTGTCCCAATATTCAGGTCCTGGAGAGGCGAGGGGGGTGGCACAATTAACATTGTAGAAGTTACAGTTAAAAAACACAAATCCAAAAAAGCATTTACCACAGCCATTATTATTCATTATACATTCATACAACATTAATATTGAATATTGTACACTTTTCTGACTCACTGTTGCAATTGATAGCTTGAAAAGTAAAGTACACAGAATAGTTTTTTTTTTAACCTTTTTAAAATCTGTTAAATCAGCAATTTGAAGAGAAAAGACAAAATCTACAAGGAGTTTAAATGTTCTAGATGGATTTTAATGTTGCATTTTTAAGAAAGATACAGAAGATATGAATGACAGAAGAATGAGACCGTATAAGAGTGACACAAGCCCATTGATTACAAGAAGTACAAAGGTCTTTGGACATGTAGATGTTTGATGAAATTGTAAATAAGTTATTAAATAATAAAGAATTTCTTTTTTTTTTTTTCTTAGACGTAAAATAAAACTAGCATTTTAAAGATTCTACATGCACAACACCTTGCCAAAAGAAAAAAAAAAGTGCTAACATATCAGATTGTTAGGGAAATGAATCAGTGCATGTGTGTTTTGTAAGACTGGGCATTATTGTTTGGTACCTATTTGTAATAATTTGTGAATATTTTCAACACAGGTCAATCTGGCATCTTTTGGGCCCTAGAGTCTGCCGGCAAAGGGTGGAGTTACAAATCAACCCTTTCAATAAAGAACAAACTGTTAAAGAAATGACTTGACAGAGCTGTAGAGCAGTCGCAGGTGAGTGTAGCTGTGGGAAGCGGCAGTTCTTACACAGAGGAAGGCGAGAGAGGCCGTTATCAGTCCCAGGTATGGTAAAAAGGGGGTAAGTGTGTTTAGCCGGATGTACAACAGCCTCCGGCGGGCATGGCAGTCTGGGGCTCGTCGTCGACAATCTGTACGCCTCTCCGGGCTGTGCTTGTGTGACTCGCGCCGTTCCCCCTTGACCTCTCCTCTGCCTGAGCTGTCTCCATCATGCCTACAGATGCCAGTAAAAATGACAAAAAAACAGATAAGTAATGAACTGAATTGATAAAAAATAATAATAATAAAATAATGTAATTTTGTAGTGCTACGTGACACTCCTGTGACCGTGTGTGTTAAAAAGCTCCTTGGTTCTGTTAAACAAAGGACTCTTATCCAAATAGTTTATAAAACCAACACCTTTCAATTAAAAGAGTCAATAACCTTTTTGTGGAAAGGTAAATATTGAGAAAACAAAAAACAAAGAAGTCTACATTTATATTTTGACAAAATAGTTGATTCTATAAACAGTTCAAGTCTACAAAGATTTAGCACAAGAAAGGCTCACCAGACAGGCAAAGTGATTTTTTTTTAGGGGGAAAAAATCCTATAAATTAAAAAATATATATTATTGTTATTATTATTATTATTATTATTGGCGAATAAAAACAAAAAAGCTCCAGGTTTGCTGTGCTTTTTTGTAGGTCTGTACATTTTGGGCTATATAACTAACTATAAAAAATTAACAATAATAATAATAATATATTACTAAATAAAAATAAGATAGTATAATATAATAAATAAAATATTTAATTAATTGTTAGAATTAGTGCTGTCAAACGATTGATTGCAATTAATCCTTAAAAGTTTGTGAAAAACAAAAACATACAGCATATATTTAGAATATATTTACATGTATTTGCATGCATTTATTTCTATTTATATAAATTATATAATATATAAATATATGTAATACGTAAGCATGTGTACTTATATATACATAATATACACAGTACACACACATTACGTAAATGTGATTAATCACAATTAATTGTTTTGACATCACTAGTTATAATATTTCACTTAAAAGTGTATTTAAGTGATTTTAACAATATTTTACAGACCAACTGTAATATTACATTTTCAAATATTCAATAAATGAGCTTGTATTTGGGCAGACAACAGCTGATTTATAAGCACTTCACATTAAAAACTTGGGAAGAAATTAGGCATATGCTGCATTCCCAAATGTATGCTATAAGCAAGCAAGTTTTTGTAGATCAGCATTTAATGTGACCGGAGCCACTTTTGTTTACATAATGTATGTGTGTATATATATATATATATATATATATGAAAAATATACTGTTCATGAAGTAATTAAATATATATATATGTACGATATAAATTATAGGAATATAAATATATACATGAAAATATTTTCAAAATAATGATGTATACACAGTACAGTACTCACATCTATATTATGTAAACAAAAACGTGTCATGTTATACTCAGAAATATAGGAACATTTCGATTAATCATGAAGCCTGCTGTGTTATGGAAAACAGACAGACTGATCGTATACACAGAATCCAAAAATAACGTACGTTTACACAGGTCCAGAAACAGCTCCTCAATGCCTTTGTTTAATTTGGCTGACGTGTGATAGTGTTTTGCACCCACTGACTCTGCGTATCTGAAAATAGACCAAAAAAAAAAAAAGAATCATTTTGAGGACAATTCATACAGATTTCCCTAAAAGCACTTAAAAGGATTATAATATCATGAATAAACTGACAGCTGAAAGATGAGGCGTCAAATCCTGTTTTCAAAAATTGTAATTTTGCTTTACCTTAATGTATGATTGTTTCATAGATGTTTAGAAAACAGGACAAAATTTGGAATGAAGGTTTGTCGTAGTAGGTTGATATTAATGCATTTGTATGTAAAGATTGCAGAACTTAAAAGAATAGGCAGAAAAGAACACCATTTATTAGTCTATTCCTTCCACATACAGTGGCTGTTAAAATGAAAGGCTGTAAAAACAAAATAAATCCAATATTATGTCAGTATTAAAACCAACAAAATTCAAGTACAGGGACGCAAACGCATCATGGGTGAAAAAGGTGACTTACTTTTATTTCTTTTTTTTAAACACTTAAATGATATTTAAACGCCTTTTGATTTTTAGTTTTACAGTAAAATTCATTTTTCATTAATGGAGACGGAAAAATGTGCCAAAAAACTTGGCAGCAGAGGATCACTCAACAGCTCAGTTGCCATTTCCGCTCCCTAGCTTCCAGGTCTTTATTTTGAATTTATTACAAATGAGGATTATAATAAATTTAAGTACTGTACTATACTGAAGTATTATAGCAAGTATAATTTAATGATAATGTTTTGAAGTATTTTTAGACTTAATTCAACATTTTTTAAGACATTGCCTTAAAAACGCATCAAAAAGTGTGTTTTAATTGTAGAAACCTCTTGAAACTGTATTGATAAATCAATGACTAACTCAAAATCTTTTATTTACACCCTGTGTATGCGTTTTGTCCCTTTTTTGACTATATTAGGAAAATCTGCAAGCAGCTAGAACTCTATAAATCGACGAAAAAAAACAAAAACAAAGGGGATTAACCTACAGAAAACACCTCTGACCGGAAACTGCTTTTAACAGAGATGCCTGCGATTGGCTACACAACTGCAAAAAACATGTAAATAAACTTATGGTTTTGTAACTCGAAACAGATATGAATTTGTACTACACCATCTCCACCACCAAAAACACTTTCTCAGTGGATCTACACAAATCTCATAGGCGATCTATTTTGATCTCAAAAAGGTGAATTTTCACCAAATGGTGAGTAGTTTCTATCTATGCAAGTAACAAATAGAAACTTTTCACTTTTTGCTTTTAATTGTTTCTTTTGAACAAGAGTCTTGATTTGTCATTTTTCCCAACTCTTCTTTGCAAAAGAGCTCCAAATTGATCACCTTGGAGGGGCATTCAAGTTTTTTGGCTCTTGCTCAGCAATTCGAAAACATTATTTTTCTTCAGAAGCCATTTGTGTTTGAGGTTACTATCAAACTGAAAGATGAAACTCAAAAATTTCATTTGGTTTCATCGGACAATAAAACATTTTGCCACATGGATTTAGATGTTTTGGGGGGGTGGGTTTCTTCCATCTGGCCACCCTACCCTATAGCCCAGAATTATAAAAAAATAGACTGTTGTAAGCAAGTAGTGTGTTTCAAGATAATGAGTGCACACTAACTAAAAAAAAAAAAAGTGTGTATAGATAAATAACTTTTACAACTTTACTTTTCAGTGAGAATTTGCGTGTGATTTATTCCAAACAGTTCCATTTACATTCAACATCTGACTTTCTGCATTGTTACATCTAAAGTAAAAACTAAACCTTGAACAGGGGGTCCATCGACTTTTTATACCAACTCATGTGGGCTGATCTTGTGATTGTTTTAATCATGTGACTGGTCTTTTAGTGCATGTGATCTTCATACACCCTCAGTCAAAATGTATACCATACCATGTTTAGTCCGAAAGACATTATAAATTATGTATAAAACTCTGTTTACATTTAGAATATACACAAAACTAAAATACAGAAATACACTGTAGTCATGCAAACATTTTGTTGAGTACGATGTCTATGTGTCAGGACCAATACAGCATTTTACAAGCCAAACCTAATTACTAATTAACCAACACTGCTGATAGTTTATAATTGGAGCCTTATTAATTTATTTAACAACATGTCATTAGCAAAGCTATTTTCATGCCAGAAATAGAATAAATAACAAAGGTCATACAGCCCAAGAAGCTAATAGATATTTAGGATTACTACTACTACTACAGAAAAATCGAATAAAACAATCAAGTGATACATTTTTAAATTAAGTCCAATAAAAATAATGGTGGTGGCACCTTTTAATAAATAACTATGTTATATGCCCTAAACAGCACCTAGTAAAGACAACTTGATCATACCTAGATTTGAAATTAATAAAAAAAAAAAAATCTTCTTATACTAGGATTTATTTCATGTAACTTACTTCCATGGCATTCATCACATTCCATCTGCCACATGTTATTCATTTAAGAGTTTATAAATCTTAAGGTAGAATCTGGCACTCCTTTTCGAGGCAACGTCTGCTTTCTCATTACTAGATAAGCTATCAACTTTAGCGAACACACTTTTAATTATGGGATGGTCAGACTTTACAGATTTAAGTGCCTAAAGGCAGGTGAGGATTAAGAAATGCAGTTCTTGTCAATTTTCTAGATTTTCAAGGCCAGGAGTAAAGCACGAGCTTCAAGTTATAAAAACAGAACTTTGTCCTGGGATTCGCACGCCATGAGATTGATCTCCAATTACAGCTGTGGTAATTTGCATGTAAAAAAACCCACACATTAAACAGAAAGACAAGGTTTCTTTCATACGGTCTGTTATCTACAACGAATATTAAAAAATCCTGTAAAAACACACACACAAAAAACTTGAGAAGTACATACCCCTCTGCTTCCTCCACTGAAACATGTCGCTCTTTTTCCAGGTCAATTTTATTGCCTAAAAAAATGTGTATATATATATATATTTTACAGTAGATATTCACAAGCAGATTGTTTTAGACTAAAAGAGTTAAATGGAGATCAAACCAAGTTAGGTTTCTTTACTCTATACAATACAGATTGTTTCAAAGCTGCTTCAAAGTAAAAATAAATAAATAAACAATCAATGAAGGAAACTTTATCAAATATAAGACAAATCCAAACTCTGTTGTATAGCAAATACAGCTAATGCTTTAATAAAAAGCCACTTCCCTGCCCCAGTCCTTTCAATTCAAATCCCCATGGCTGTGAATTATTTTCTGTAAATTTCCTAGGCTATTACTATTTTACAATTCTCATTTACAACCAGGTAAACCCTGTAACATGTTATCTAACAATATATATTTGGCAGATACATTGTATTTTAAAAATAAAATTGTAGAATTCAACAAACGGGTTAGGATACAATGAAATGTTAATAAATGATGAATGCTACTTACCTACTATACATAAACAGATCTCATTCCCCAACATTTTCCTTAACTCTTTTACCCAGTTCTTCACCTGTCAAGAAAACAAGTATGATGTTTAGGAATCATATTTAATGCATTCATCTTCAAGCTACAATAGCCTCCAAAAGGGAGTTTTCACAGCGATGCTACAACAGAACAAGTTTTGGTTTCCCCCGAAGAACCTTTCAGTGAACAGTTCTTAAAAGAACCATTTTTTCTTAGTGTGAAGAACATTTTAATCTTAAAAACTTTGTTCCTCCACTATAAAGAACCTTTTGTGGATGGTAAAGATTCTTTGTTAAACCATTGATGCGATTAAAGAGCATTTATTTTTAAAGGGATGGTTCACCCAAAAAGGAAAATTCTCAAACCTGTAAGACCTTTGTTCAGAACACAAATTAAGATATATCTGATGCATGCCGACCTCCATAGTCAGCAAGTATCCCACAACAATAATTTTATGAAAGCTATGAGATTACTTATGTGATAATGGCACTACCCTGCTGAAAAAAAAAAACAGCATATGCTGGTTTAAGCTGGTCCTTTGCTGATTTATGCTGGTCACGTGCTGGCAAAGGACCAGCAGAAACCAGCAAGGGACCAGCTTAAACCAGCAAGGGACCAGCTTAAACCAGCATGAACCAGCAAAGGACCAGCTTAAACCAGCAAAGGACCAGCTTAAACCAGCAAAGGACCAGCTTAAACCAGCAAAGGCCCAGCTTAAACCAGCATGAACCAGCGAAGGACCAGCTTAAACCAGCAAAGGACCAGCTTAAACCAGCAAAGGACCAGCTTAAACCAGCAAAGGACCAGCTTAAACCAGCAAAGGCCCAGCTTAAACCAGCATGAACCAGCGAAGGACCAGCTTAAACCAGCAAAGGACCAGCTTAAACCAGCAAGGGACCAGCTTAAACCAGCATGAACCAGCAAAGGACCAGCTTAAACCAGCAAAGGCCCAGTTTAAACCAGCATGAACCAGCGAAGGACCAGCTTAAACCAGCATCAAAACACACCTAACCACCAAGAGTATCTTAATTTGTGTTCTGAAGATGAACGAAGGTCTTACGGATTTGGAACGACACGAGGCAAGGCAAAAGGCAAAAACTATGGGTGAACTATCCCTTTAAGAGCGTATTGTATCGTGGACCACAATAGAGAACATGACAACTGATTTAACGCATTTATTGTTAGTTCTCATATATTTATAATTTGATTCTGACCTTTTAATATACACGTAAGTGAGAAAACATTCACCTTCTGAAACGAGTCCTCATCTGTGACGTCGTACACCAATATTGCGCCATTGGAATCTCTGTAGTAGATGGGTCCAAGGGCATGAAAACGCTCCTGACCAGCAGTGTCCTGTGATCAACATAAACACATACTAAATAAAGAAACAGATCAGATAACAGAAACGTGGACTGAGAAAACACTCTTTATCCCCTCAAATAAAATGTTGCTGCTGCTGGCATACTCAGAAATGCAAGGATTAAAATACATGCCACTGCTAGTTAAAGTAGGAAGAAACCCTTTATAGCAGGCCTAGACATGTAGTGCTGGAGTGAAGGAAGGCTAAAAAGTATTGAGCTATGGTCAGTTACATAAAAGGCTTAGACAAGTCTTACAAGTTAGACATGTATTTTTTTTCTTTAGAGGCTGATTGGCTTGGAACTTACTATACCTATGCAGTAGAAGTATCTTGCATTTTATAGGCAGCTGACAAGGATAAAATCTTGTCAGGAACTTGAAAGCTAAGCACATGTCTGACACTTTGGGCATTCTTGTGTTTGACTCCCTTGATTCTAAAGTCAATAAACAAAGCAAAATTGTCCTTGTTTACTTTTAACACGTTCTAGGTTTGAGTGTGGATAATTAGCTTGCATGTCATTGCAAAGAAAGTAATTAATCTTTTATTAAAGCATTATATAGCAAACCTAACCCTACGTTCACACCGACACTCGTTCACCGATTATTAACCGACAACATTACTTTAAATTAGAATTACATTTAATTAGAAAGGATAAGCGCCTGTGACCCGTTAAAAATAGTAATATTTGTTTTCTGCGGATTCATTGTACACGCGTAAAAACTAGCAAACAACCGAAGACGAAGATTCACATGATCATATCTATTTCATATCATACACCTGCAGCACTTTTGCGACCAGAGAAAAAACATTATAAAGGATAAATAGGCCTATACGAGAAATATATAGCTATTTTACCTAAATAATAAATCAAGAAAACGAAAGAAAGTTAGTTCTGCATGAACACGCAATGGGCATCAAGCCCGTATTCCTTACCGGTAACCATAGCAACATTGACCCATTTAATATCAAAGATGGTAACGTCCATAAAACTAAAAGTCTTATCACTTTCTGACATGGCAGGAGTCCAATCGAGGCGCGAGTTCTTTCATCAAATCTTCATTAACCGACAGCAGCTTATACATTTTTAGCGGAGAGTGCAGCATGTGCATTGCGCACAGAACACAAACCTGACGGTAGCGGCTTCGGTGGAAAACTGACGAGATCTAATAAAACTTTCAGATGACACGCAGCTAATTTCTCCATCACTATAAGTTACCCAA
>JAUMHE010000046.1:14811694-14821966 GCA_032359235.1 Enteromius mattozi
GAGGAAGGATCTACTGACTCAGAGACGGGGCACCCTATGGCACCCGCGCCCAGACCTCTGGAAGCTCCATGTCTGGTCCCTGGACGGGACGCGGAGGTTGGGTCTCTCAGATTGAAAAGCCCTTTATATTTTTTTTATTTTTATTTTTTAATTTTATTTATTCATTATTATTAATATTATTATTGTTATTTATTTCTTTTTATTATTTATTTCTTTTTTGCAGGAGGCATTTGGTATAGTATTTCTAAGTGTCGAGTAACATTTTATAACAGGGTTTATTAATTCTTTATTAATAAACATTAATAAGCTTAATTGCATGGCTTGCTAGAATACTCGAAACCTATTTATTAAAAAACGATATATTCTTAAATAAATAGTTTGTATAAATATGCAATTTCATGATATTTCTAACTTTTTATATTAATAAAAATCTGTATTATATGGTAGTTTTAAGTTAGTCCACCCCAAATGGAAAATTATGTCATTAATTACTCACACTCATGTCGTTCCAAACCCACAAGACCTTTGTTTATCTTCAGAACACAAATTAAGATATTTGTTGATGGAATCTGAGAGCTCTCTGACCCTCCAGAGAAAGCAATGCTATTATTTTGATGGTACCCTTTAGACGGCTGTTGATAAGTAACTCTGTAACTACATGTCAATTAGCCTTCATTAGAGTATTAGCAGTGTGTCTGCTAAATATGTGAACGTTTTGCAAATAACACATTTCGAGAGGAACGCAATACGAATTAATCCCGCACGGCTGGCAGCCCATCATCCGATAATTTCCTCGTTAACTCACACCCAATCGCTTCATTTCCTACCCACTATAAAAACCCCGACTTCCGATCTATCCGCATCTCGTTTTTGTGCATCCCTCCTCCTCCCCTTCTCCTCCATCACTTGGTTTTACCTTCCGGGGGGCAGTGTAAGACCGAGCCGAACACCGAACTCTTGCCCACGCTAGGGTTCAAACCACTAGGGTTCGGGGTTCGCTGTTCTCCCGGCTCGCTCCCCTGACAGCACGCCAAACTCGCTAAAACACCTACTTCTTAATGAGGAAAGCGCGAACTCTTGAAATGCTAACTCTTTATTTTAATGGTTCCCCAACCAACATAGAGTATGTAAACATTCTACCTACCCTACCTAAGTCTACTAATACTCTTAGGTTTATATAATAAACATTGCATCTTTTTCAGTTGAAAATATTAGCTACCACACATTATCCTCAATATTAGCCTCACAAGAAACACTCGAATAACACTCAGCACCTAACCACTCACAATATGTTGTAAGATACTGTGCAGATCTTAAATAAAAAATGTCAAGATATGAAATAGTCCGTTATAAATGAAGGAGATTTATTATGTTGTTTATTGTGTGTTATAAATAATCACACTCTTAAAAGTTATAATGACAAATATGTGTATATTATAATGTATTATAATTGTTTTTATGATTATTAATGATATGTTATAACACAATATAAGGTTTTTTATAATGCAATATGCCTTAAGAATACCCTTGTGATGTATTATAAATACAGGCTTCATAGAAAGTGTTACCAAATTTTCACAATTTACAGAGTTTAAAACCACATTAATGGGCCAATAGTGAAGATAAAGTGTTTGTCTGTTTGAAGTCAGGCCTAAAGGCCTGGAAACTTTGAGATTCCTGGATGCAGTTGTGAGCACATTTATTATATATGTTATGAGGAAACATTAATAAACACTAATAAATAAGCACTAATAAACAGCCAATATGCTAATGACATGTATGCTAATAAGCAAATAGTTTATACTGAGAAGTGTTACATTATCTCTTGTTTTTCCTAAATAAAGCAACCATGTCTTGTACATGTATTGAATGATTTACATGGGTTGACAATTGACAACTAAGATGTTGAGTGGTTAAGAGCAGCAATGTTAGGAACAGCAGTAAGGCTAGGTTAGTAGCAGTTGAGTTTAGTAGCATGCTACCGGACAGTCACGTGCAAACAACATATTTCCTCGCTACAGAGGATGTAGGCTGACACCGGAATTTCATGCATGACGATTTATGCTTCTGGATTTTATTTTGAGATCAAAAGGTCACATATGGATATCATTATTATTATTATGAGGTCACAAAGGTCAAGGCAATTAATCATTTTGTCGTTTGGTTAGACACTACTACTCTTAAACATATAGGTGCTTCTCAATGCCATAGAAGAACCTTTTTTGTCTAAATTGTATCTTTAACATATGAAGAACCTTTCTGTTTCACAAAAGGTTCTTTTTGGTGGAAAAAGGGTCCAGATTATAGAAAGGTAAGAAAGAGATGGTTCTTTAAAGAATGTTTGACTGTTTGGTTCATTGTGAAACCAAAAATGGTACTGGCAATGGCATCGCTGTGAACCTTTTAAGCATCTTTATTTTTAATAGTGAAATACAGGACAGGTTTACAAAGTTGTTAATGCCTCGGACACACAAAAACTAAAGGCTTATTTATACTATCTATATATTTTTTAGTTTGGTTTCGTTTTTAAAACTATTTTATTTTATTTTATTTTATTTTTTATTTTGGGTCTCTCAGATTGAAAAGCCCTTTACATTTTTTTTATTTTTATTTTTTAATTTTATTTATTCATTATTATTAATATTATTATTGTTATTTATTTCTTTTTATTATTTATTTCTTTTTTGCAGGAGGCATTTGGTATAGTATTTCTAAGTGTCGAGTAACATTTTATAACAGGGTTTATTAATTCTTTATTAATAAACATTAATAAGCTTAATTGCATGGCTTGCTAGAATACTCGAAACCTATTTATTAAAAACAATATATTCTTAAATAAATAGTTTGTATGAATATGCAATTTCATGATATTTCTAACTTTTTATATTATTAAAAATCTGTATTATATGGTAGTTTTAAGTTAGTATTGTATTGAATGATTTACATGGGTTGACAATTGACAACTAAGATGTTGAGTGGTTAAGAGCAGCAATGTTAGGAACAGCAGTAAGGCTAGGTTAGTAGCAGTTGAGTTTAGTAGAGTAGCTTTTTGAGGCAAGTAGTGATGAGGAAGTGTTGTGTAGTTCAGATAGTGTGATGAAATGTCCAACGAGATCTTAACAGTCAAATGTGGATTACAGGAACATACTGACATGAATCTGCTAGAAGATGAATCATATTACATGGAATATGTAATTATAAGTAATAATATAAAATGTGTAAACAAAGTTTGGAATACAAATTAAAATTTGTAATGTATTTGAAAGCTTTAGTCATCAGAAATAGTTCTAATATGCTTATTTGGCACCCAGTTGTTATCAGTTATTAATGGTGCTGAATATTTACGTTTCTTATTATTATCATCATCATCAATAAAAAACATTGTTTTTGATGTTTTAGCTGCTGCTAATGTTTTTTGTGGGAACCATGATACATTTTTCCCAGGATTCTTTGATGAATAAAAATTGAAAAGACAACATTTATTCAAAACTGATCCTTTGTAACATTATAAATGTCTTTACTCTCACTTTTGATCAATTTAGTGAATAAAAACAAAATCGTAGTTACTAGAAATTGATTAAAATTGATATTGAAATTGATGAACTCTTATATGTATAATGTAATGTAAAATAAAATATTAATAACAACAAATGTTTCTTGAGCAGCAAACCAGCATACAGTATTAGTATGCTTTATTAAATACAATGTGATACTGTAGACTGAACTAATAAATTATTGAAATAAATAAAAATTTAATTGAGTGTGATTGTAATAAATGAAGTAATATAATTAATTGATTTACTTAATTTGTATATTTGTAAATATATCATAATCTGCATATGAATGTATTGAGTGCAGTTTAATAAATAAAATATAAAAAATAAAATGTGTTTGAAGTAAACATTTAGAATGAATGAAAAAAAAATAGATGTGTGTAATAGATTAATATTAAAAAGTAATATTTCCATTCCTCAGGTGCTTTACCGAATAAAGGAGAAAGATTTCTTGGATCATCAGCTAAAAGACCCATCCCAGCCCAGCCGGGACGTGCAGCTGGCACCCATCCCTGTTCATGGTGCTCAGCCCCCTCTGACCCTCAAGAACAGTATGGTCCAGGCCAACCAGACGTCCAAACCCAGTGCCACCCATTCTACCAGCAGCACAAGCTCCCCGTCCTGTAACATCAACATCCATCAGACCCATTCCAGCGTGACAACGTCAGAGCCTCAGTGCCCACCCGGCCACTCTGTGGCTGAGCTCAAACCTACTGTGTCCTCCACACATTCACCCTTCAGAATGAAGCCAGTTGCAGGCCTGCAGGAGCGGTAAGACTTTATTTGTGCATGAAAGAGTTTTGATTGACAGTGGTCCTGTTATGCTCTTTTTTAGAAGACATACAGTCATAAGGCGTTTGAGGTTAGGAAACAGTGCTGACTGAGACAGAGAATAACTCACTTGGGAGTGGACTTTGTGGTTTGTATCTTTGCAGATCTGTTTTATGCTCAAACAGCAAAGTTATGCAATAAAGGAAGTGGAGAGTGTAAAATGCATAATAATACCCCTTTAGAAGTTAATTCAGAAGTGTCATTATTTATTGTTTCAAATTGACATGCTGTTATTTTTACGTAAACTCATAAAGGAGAGTTTTAGAAGAATCTGCTTTTTTTCAAGTCGACATTGCGAAAGGATTAGGCTTAACTAAATGAGACTTCAGAGATCTTAGGTTGTCAAGCAACTAGATTTTAATGACATAACCAAGCCAGATACACTCTATGACAGGGATTCTCAGCTCTGACCCTCGAGATCCATTTTCGTGTAGAGTTTAGCTCCAACCCTTGATCAAACTCACCTGCCTGTACTAAGGCCGTGTCCAGAAGTTAAAAACCACTGCCTTCAGAAGATGCATTCCATAGTAGGAAGGCATCAAGGCATGTCTGAATCCAATGTCTGCTTCACTTCCTGTCTCCTGAGATGCCTTCATCTGATCGATGTTTGAAGGCAGCATGGATCTTTTGCTGCCTTTGCTATCCCAAAAACCTATGCATTCCATTCCATGACAGCTGAGCCGAAAAAAAAATTAAGATAGTGTATGAAATGTATGCTTCTGACTTTTTTTTTTACTTTTGATGTTACTTTAGCATGAAATTAGTATTGTAGTAATTAAATATTCACTTAGCTATCACCAAATATCACTCTATTTTGTTGTAGATCATTAAACCGTTACACAGCTGCAGAAGCAATTTCCAAATCAGTTTTGTGAGGTGTCTTTGTGTGCAAACGCTGCCTGCAAAGTCATTGCTTTATTAGGCAGTGATGTAACAAGTGAAAAGCCTAAGCTTTCAGATGCAGCCAGTTCATCCTGAAGACCTTGATCAGCTTGTTCAGGTGTGTTGGGTTCAGGGTTTGGAGCAAAAGGAAAAGGGATCTCAAGCTCTACAATTTTTTTTTCTGTCATGAAAAGTTTCAGTCAGTTGATCTTCAGACTATACTGACAAAAATGTAGAAAATCAGCTCGATTAGTCAAACCGTTTTCAAAACCTGGTATATGTCATGATAAACAACCTGAGGGTAGTTGCACAGTTTGAGGACACTGCCACCTATAGGAAATACTTTTTATGCTTATAACTTCTTTAACTTGTTTGATTTACCCCTGGTTTCAAAGACAAGGCTTAAAGGAATAGTTCACCCAAAAATGAAAATTACCACCTAATTTACTCACCTTCAAGCCATCCTAGATGTATATAACTTTCTTGTTTCAGACGAAGCATTCAGAATTCATTCACCATATTCAGAAACCATTTGAATTTCTTGTTTTTTCAGCAGGGAGTAATTTTGTTCTTTTGCCATTTTACCTTAAAATACTGTATTTTACACAATCATTTACATATCATATCGAAATCTGGTATGTGTCTTTGGCACCATTGGAATTGAAGATTGTGGTAAAAATTGTAATTAAATGTAAAATGTTACCCCTTGTTATGAGATTCCTTGGGTCATTCTGAGAACAATGATACCAATTATGCCTTTATTGGCTGAACATGTTGTCCCCTGTTTTACATTTTACAAACCTTTTTAGGTTTGTAAACCTTTTTACAAACCTACTTTCTCAAACTCCACTTAGACCATTGATCCTAATTTATGAGTTTAGAAGTTATGTGTTATCATTTAACAAATTAACGAGTTGGATGACATGTTGGAAAAACTAGGCAGTATCTCTGCATTGCTTGTTGACACAAAACTTTGTGTGTCACCCCACATTGACACTTTGGTCATCTACTGATGACCCACACTGAAACATCAGCAGTAGCACATATGAGTAAAAAGTAATAAGCATTTAATTTAATGCCAATTTTACTAGCAGATGACAAGGCCATTAATGGGCAACAGCATCATTGTTTCCTCAGACTCTTTGTCTTCAAGAAGACACGTATGTTTGTGTGTGTAGCAGACAAGTGTAGGAGACTGCTGCTTTGATAGATCTAAAAGATGCCTATTTTTACATCAAATTTTTTACGTAACTACAGGACGTTTTTCATGTTCACTTTTGGGGGTTTAGAGTTTAAAACTTGTTTCATTTGTACACGGATGGCCTTGGCTGTCTTGCTTACAGGCTATGGTGCAGTTCTCAAGGCCACCAAGTGTGTGTGTGTCTGAGGCAGCAAGAACAAATTGCTCGGTATTGTTAAAATGTTTATCTGTCTGATATACTGTGTCAAACTGAAATGCCAATGATTATGTCTCAGAGCATTATTTATTATGCCAGTAGGTGAAAGTAAACCTTTAAAGATTTGCTCTTCCACACTTACCTGTTTTGTTCATTTCTTCCACATATTTCCACATATATTTGTCTCTGTGTCTCACACAGACGTGGATCTAATGTGTCACTGGTTCTGGACATGAGTGCTTTGGGTTCAGTGGAGCCTTTGAGTAGTGGGGTTGTGACCCCACGTGAACGTGCAACTCAGGAATACCTGCAGTCAGCCGGTCGGGTTCTTTCACGGCAACAGCTTCGTGACGTCACACTGAATACACAGATGCTGCATGCAGAGTTTGCCGTAAGTAACAAGCCAGTGCACCACTGATGAGTAAGTTTAGTATTAATGTGGTTAAAAGAATAGTTGACCCATAAATGAAAATTCTGTCATCATTTACTCACCCTCAAGTAGTTCCAAACCTGTATGAATTTCTTTCAAAGGAAGGTATTTGTAACCAGGCTGTTTTGGTTGACCATTGTCTCCAATAGTTTTTTTTTCCTACTATGGAAGTCAATGGTGATAAAAACAGCCTGGCTACAAACGTTCTTAAAAATATCTTCCTTTCTTTTTTTGACAGAAAAAAGAAATTCTTAAAGGTCTGGAACTACTCGAGTGTAATTAAATGATGACAGAATTTTCAGAACTATTCCTTTAAGATCGCTTTTACTTAATCATGGAAATTATAAAGAGTTGGGGTTCATTTAGACATGTTTTAGTACTTATGCCATGAGAGTTTGACAATTTCCATTGTACTTAGTTCACAGTGTGTAATTTTTTTATCCACAGGAAATTCCAATGAACTTTGTGGATCAGAAAGAACTGGATATCCCAAACCATGGATCAAAAAATAGATACAAGACCATTTTGCCAAGTTAGTATCAGAATTTTCAGTGAATATGTATGTCATTTCACTTTGAGCTGAGGGTTTATCTGGTTTTATCAAAACAAAATGGCTGCCCTCTGCTCTGGGTGTTTGTTTTAACCGTGTCAATCTTTTTTCCACAAAGATGCTTGATTCTGTTGTGACTTGTTTACACTGTGCTGAAAAGTTAGTATCAGAATTTTCAATGAATATGTATGTCGTTTCACTTTGAGCTGAGGCTTTATCTGGGGGAAGTCATGGCCTAATGGTTAGAGAGTCAGACTTATAACCTGAAGGTTGTGGGTTTGAGTCTCAGAGATTGTAGGTGGGGGAGTGAATGACCCATGCTCTTTTCCACCTCCAGTAACACAACTGAGCTGAGATGCTTGAGCAAGGCACTGAACCCACAACTGCTTCCCAGGCACCACAACAAAATGGCTGCCCTCTTCTCTGGGTGTTTGTTTTAACTGTGCCAATGTTTTTTTCACAAAGATGCTTGATTCTGTTGTGACTTGTTTACACTTTGCTGAAAATATTTGTTTGGTTTTTAAATGTACTTGTGTTGTGCCCTACTTGGCCCCTGGTGAATCGATTAGAATGCCACAGAAATGTTCACAAAATTCACATTTCATTTCAGATCCACATTCTAGAGTTATTCTGAGGACTAAGAACTCAAACGACCTCTTCAGCAGTTACATTAATGCCAACTACATAAGAGTAAGTTCTATTGTCAGTGACACACTCACATATTCTTCAATAGTCCATGACAAAGAGCCACTAAATAATGTCCTTCATGAGGAAACTTACTTAAATCTACTACCATCAGTGATTGTAAAATGATACATAAGAGGAGAGTTTGATCTCAAAAGTAACCAAGTATACAAGAGTGCTCTGTTATGTTATTGAATCTTTTTAAATGCAACACTTGTTCTATCCAGGGCAATCTTGGAGATGAGAGAGCTTTCATTGCCACTCAGGGTCCAATGATCAACACGGTGAATGACTTCTGGCAAATGGTCTGGCAAGAGGACTGCCCTGTCATCGTCATGATTACTAAACTGAAAGAGAAAAATGAAGTAATTTTCGATACAAATATCTACAGTATAATGTTCTTAGTATGCTTAAATAGACTGGATGTGCAAAACATTATTTTACTTTTTTTCAGAAATGTGTTCTGTACTGGCCTGAGAAGAGGGGGATCTATGGAAGGGTGGAGGTCTTCGTTAATAATGTAAAGGAATGTGACCACTATATAATCCGCTCCCTTATACTAAAGGTATTTGCATTATAAGAGAAACACTCTTTAGAAAAATTTAATTTATTCATTTTGGCAGACACTTATATCTAAAGGGACTAAAACATACAACTGTCAGATGCTGTAATGGATCAATTTTTTTTGTCTCCCCAGCAAGGAGGCCAGAGTCGTAAAGTGCAGCACTACTGGTATACCTCATGGCCGGACCATAAGACCCCAGAAAGTGCTGGACCCCTGATGCAGTTAGTGAATGATGTTGAGGAGGACAGGAAAGGCTTTACATCCTGTGGGCCGGTTATTGTACACTGCAGGTAAAAGAGCTTACCAGCAAAACATTGAATTGTCTACTAGTTAACACTTTTCTACCATTACACGATATGCATAGTATTGTCAGTGTAATATAGTAAAAAAAAACAGTCATAATTCAGTTACAATAAAAATTCTAAAAGCAATTATTAACCATTTAAATTATCTTTGAACTTTTGTAGTGCTGGAATTGGTCGGACGGGGTGTTTCATAGCCACAACAATCGGCTGTCGTCAGTTGGAGCTGGAGGGAGTTGTGGATGTGCTGGGAATTGTGTGCCAACTTCGGACAGACAGGTACAACTGGCTCAATGTTTTGAAATGTAATTATGATTATGAATACAACACAAATGCTTGAGATGAAAATGCTTTTTCCTTCTTGATTTTCTCCTCTTTAGTTAAAAAGTTGTTTTTTTAGCAAAGTGGTAAATTACTGTTATTTTTATTGTGCTTTATAAATACATTTTGATTTAATTTGAAAGGAATAGGATAGTTCATCCAAAAACAAACATTCTCTCATCATTTACTCACTCTATAATGTTGTACCAAACAATTTCTTTCTTCTGCTGAACACAAAAGAATAGTATGTGAGAAACATTTTCTGGTCCTCGCTGACTTCCACTGTATATTTTACTATGGACGTCAGCTGGGCCCAGCAACTGTTTGGTTACCCACATTCAAAATACAGTATCTAGTGACAGAAACAGGTGACTTGATATTGGGTGTCATATTATTAGACAGAGCTTAAGCTATGCAGCTCAGTCATGCAACTGAATCTGTTGATTCACTGTTTGGAAGAAAATCTGGTTACGCTTTTTTTTGAAAATCCACTTTTGACATTCAACTAACTAACTTTGTAACTACATGTCAACTACTTGTCAACTAATTCTCATATTGACTGCTAGTTGACGTAGTTGCAAAGTTTCTTACTGTTAATAGAATTTATTAAGTCGACTATCACAATAAAGTGTTACTGAATATTCCATAAAAACACCATGTCTTTCAGCAGCTGTCACGAGGGCTGAGAGACGACGAGGCGTGCGAATTCATATGCAGAGTGTTTATTGGAGAAACAGGGAAAACATAAACAGGCTG
>JAUMHE010000046.1:14822527-14835271 GCA_032359235.1 Enteromius mattozi
GCTATGGAGACTAACAGCGGGGTGGAGACAAGAGATAACACAGATGACAAGCACGAGGGAACTGACAGATAAATAAACAAACAGAAAACATGACAAGATGCCGGCACAGCCGGCAGACCGTGACAGCAGCTAAAACTATAACAAGATGTTCATAAAATTCTTATTTCAATTGTGCATTTTTCCACAGGGGTGGTATGATCCAAACGGAGGAACAATATGAATTTGTGCATCATGCCTTGAGTCTCTATGAAAGCCGCCTTCCTGCAGAGCCTGGACAATGAACAGCTAGAGGAGTTTCAGTTTTCATGTCAAGAGATCTGCTATTGCCAAGAGTTTTCTGATTCAGAAGAGAAAGCGGCAGATAATGTTTCTGAAGATGGATTTTTGTGGAATTTTGTTATGTGCGTGTCAAGGCAAGGGTTGCACACATCACAACTCAATGTTTTCTGAAAGTCGTTATTGCCGTCATAACTTTTCAATAGCCTCCGCCATGCTTTTCAAGGCCGCTGGTGTTAAGTGTCATTGTTCCATTAAAGAAGGAAGTATACACAGCTTAAAGACTTTTTCTTCATTTTATCTGAATATAGGCTTGAAAACATTTTGAAAATTCTGAATCGTCTTCATGATGCAGTATAAATGAGGTATTAAAATTCTGCGTATCATAGTATGATCATCAGATGTTTCATTAGAATACATATTTGTTTTTCTCTTTTGTACTTCTTGGTTAATGGTTTGTAGGCATATTTTATAATTTTAAAATATTCAGACTGTCTTTCCTGTGTTGCTGCTACTGAATCTACAGTACCGCAAATGAAATGTTTAGTTTGAGCTGTGGTTCGCCGTCTGAATTGAATGTTATGTGAGAGAAGGACTGGATGCCTCAGAATTTCCATTGCATTGGAGTTGCTGAATGCACATAATGACAAACCAACAGCAAACCCAGAACAAATGACTGTATGAGTGGATTCCAACTAATACATATGGAATTCATGATCATTTGATTTGTTCTAGAGACTCACTAAATCTGTCCCTGGTTCTTGGATCCTGAATTATTAAGTGGATTAAAAAAGAGAATCAGAGAAAAAAAACGAACAAATTTGAATAAATATCCAGTCATGATTCATGACAACTATGAAACCAAAAGAAATAACAACATCACAACACATTTGGGAAAGAAATATGTAATTATATAAAATATCTCAAATTTAGGAGGTTTTAATAAACTAATTCTTAAATATTAACAATAGCGCATATACAGTTTTAGTGTGAAGGTTCACGTATTCTGGGACCACAAGGGTTTTGCTGCTAATACTGCAATTGTTTATGGCTTTAGGAATTAAATATGTTGTATGAAAGTGAATATTTCTAATACATTTGTTTTCTATTGTATTTATTATTATAAAATTTATTGTTACTATTACCTGATACTTTTATATACTATGATTATTGGTAGTGTGCACTGTTACGCTATATATTTTCCACTGTGTGGGCTTAATGTTAGGCAGTCAGTGACTTTCCTATTTATGCTTAATGATGTGAATTGAAATCTGTAAATAATAAACAATCTATTATAACCACAATAACAATATTACTAACTGCACATATGGATGCCTCAGACAGTGAGGGTAGCAATGTAAGCAACCCAAACTGATGATCTGAGCTGTTTTTATATGATACTTTGGTTGTGGTAGAACTGATTAGTTATGTGTATTGGTACAGTACGTATATTAGAAATGCGTATATTGGTCCAGATAAAACTTTAGAAGTTATTGGTTAATGCTATACAGACAGTTCTTGCCATTTGCATTGTGTGTTTGGTCCTATAAAAATGTTAAACCATCACCTAAAGCCATAATATCTCATGTTTACATTTTTGGCACTGCTACATCATCCAGTATGCTTATTCTGTTATTAAACTCTGTAATGTGAAAATGTGTTTTTGTAAAGTGAAACTTTGCCTAGTCAGAAAGCAAAGAACAGGAATTATGATTCTGACTTTATGGTCATTACTGCCAATAAATGAACCTGAGTTGTCATGTTTGATTTTAATTATTTCTGTGCTCTTTTCGTATCATACATTAGAAGTAAATAGTCAATAGTCAGTTAAGAGCTGTGTATATATATATATATATATATATATATATATATACTGCAGTAGGTATATTAGATACACTATGCGGCCCTAATGCAGTGGCCCCCATGCAGAACCTGATTTTGCTGAGTTTGACGTGTCCCTGATGTTGACCCTGGAACAGCATTGTGATTAGCCAATCAGATTTGAAGAATTTGTTTTTGTGAAGTTTAGGCTTACAATCAGTGTTTGGTGCTTGTACATCAGTGTCAGTCATCTATCATTAAATATGATTTTAGGGATTACTCATGGGTAAGGTTAGGTTTAGGTGTATAAATATGGTCAAAACTAATATTTTGGATTAAAATGTTATTCCAGGGTCAACAAAATATGTTGACCTAGGAACACGTTGAACTCAGCAAAATCAGGATGTGCATATATGGACACAGTTTATTCGTAACTGTTTAAAACCTCCGTTAAGACATAACTGTGTTTATGTGAATACTCCACAAGTTGGGGGATCCGAAATGGCGGCTTAAAGAACGGTCGCATTTATCAGATGGTGCAGTTTTGCATAAATGCAAGCAATTTGACTAGCTTTAGCAATTTAAAGCTGTCTTACCAGCTATCCTGCCTCTCTCATAGTCCGAGGAACTACCAACGTGTTTCAGGATCCATTTGAAGTGGACAAATTCTTGTTGTTGCAGAAGGGAATATCCCCATCTGCTGGATGATGACTGTTCCTATGCGTCTAGCCCATTTTATTGACATGCTGGCAATGAGAATGATTCAGGTATGTATGCGCAACATGTAGACAGACCTTTTTTTGTCTTTCGTCTCTGACTGGCTTTGTTGAAATTGGGCCCTCTGTCATATGGACATGCTGTGTGCATTTAAGGTCCACAGGTCTGTCACGGCTACATGTTAACTATAGCCCTCTTTTGTCGTTCAGGTTCTTTCTTACACTGAATTGCATTTTTTTAATCCTGATATGAATTTGAGTACAGTTTACACTGTTCATTGTATTATAGTAATGTGTTCCTTGTTGGGTTTTTTGTTTTGTTTTGGACCTTTCAGCTCACCTTTGATGTTAACATGGGACTGTATTTTTGCTATAGGAAAGATTTTGGTCAGGATTTGTATTTTTCTCTCTCTCTCTCTTCTGATAAAACATGTCAGCTAATGTGCTTAAAATTTGTTCCTGGAACGTTAATGGGATACACACATCTGTGAAGAGGAAGTCAAGGGTTGATACAAGAAACTCATCTTGATAATAAAGAACACCTTAAGCTGCAACAGCTAGGCTTCAGTGGTATTTTTTTTTCTCTTCATTTATGTTGAGGAGCAGGGGAGTGGCCATTTTGTTAAAACAATCTTTACCTTTTAGGTTCTTAAATTGTATCAAAGATTAAACAAAAAGGACGTTATGTGTAAAATTGCATATTTTCCCCCTGGTCATCAACGTGATTTTTTTAACAAGTGCATTTGGCAAATTGTTGGAATGCAAGGTCACTCTTTCTGTTGTGGGAGAAGATTTTAACTGTCAACTGAACCCACTTATGGACAAATTTCCTTCATTACGTTTCCTCCTTCATTTCAGGCTAAATTTATTAATGCTTTATGTGAAGATTTTGATTTTGTAGATATCTCCTGAAGTTTTGAGTTTTTCAGAGTTGCTGCAGAACATCCTCATCTGCCTCAATAGGTGCACTGTAAAGACACTCATACCTTTTATTAAGTATCTTAATATCCTTGGTGAGCAAGTTGCCGTCTGTGTGATGTTAGCGCACCTTGATCAATTTTGCTTCCTTTTTTGAGCATTTTGATCTTTTGGAAGAGAGTGCGCATGGTATTGTTTCAGCTTGCTTCTTCTGATTCATCACTTTATCTCACAACCTTGTCCATGTCGGTCTTCAGAGTTGTTTTAAAATCATGTCATCTGGCTGTTGTTCTTCTTTTTGCCCACATCTTGGCACACCCAGCATGAGGACTTTGTGCAGTGAGCTTTTTTAACTTTTCTTCTAAGCCAGTTACTTCTTCTTCAGTTATTCTTCTATTGTGTTGTCAAGCACCTTAAAACTGTTATTGAGCTCGGCCTCGTAGAGCTCTTCAACTTCAGTATTATGCAGTCTTTCAATATACAACTTCCCGTAGTGTTTCAGGAAGGCTAGTGTGAATAAATCTAGATTTAAAGACAACAATTTATTCATATCCAAAACAAGACAAAGTGAACATTACAGAGCTCTGAACACTTTCATTCGGTGTTTGTTTTAATCATACTTAAAGCTGGAGGGCACTCTTGCTCAGAAATAAATAAATAAAGTATATGAATAATGCAGTTATTACAGTAGGCTATATTAACTATTCTGCCTTATTAGATGTTTTTATAAACCAATCGTTATAAATTGTAATTAGGGAAATATAGAGAAAATATTATACAATATAAATGTTTAATATATTATAATTCATAGGCTGGGATTCTGCTAATTATGAATGACCTAACATTGCTCAAGCACCTATTGATCAAATTATTTTAAGAAAAAGTTATCAAACTAAACATCAAGATGTTTTCTCTTAAATATGTATGAAGCAGGAAACTGAACAATGATTGCAAGCCAACATTCAGGAATGTGATATCGATAATTTCGATAATCGATATTTTTTTTTATATTTCTCCAGCTTTAAATTGGACACTATAACAATATCAATAAACATTTTCATTATTTTTTATTTATTTCATTTGAAAAAGTTGGTTGCCTCAAGGCAACATTGTACCACAACAGACATTAAACATTTAATATTTTCATGCAGACGACATTAATCTATTTATTAAAAACACAGATTTCTTCAAACAAACACTTGCATTCTAACCTATGCATGGCATTATGTGATTCCATTACAGTACAATGTTGCCTTGAGGCAACATCCTGTTTTGTTTTTTGTTTTTCCGATGATAGGCTACATTTGATAAAATATTATGTTAAGTTTTTTACTTTCCAATGAAGGTGAATAAGATTTTCTGTATGCAATTCTATATAGGGAAATTGATGAAAAATGCAATTTTCATTGGACAAAAAACGAAGTCATGTGCTCATGTCCTGAAAATAGAAGCAAAATGGATCCCTATGGCGTTTTTATTTATTATTATTATTGTTATTATTATTATTTTAATTAAACATAATCACAGGCGAATGTGACCAGATTTTTTATTTTCTTTTATTTTTTTATTTTCATTTATTAGTATTTGACATCTACTTCAACAGTATTGACTGCAAAACCACAGCGCTGATGACAGGAGAAAGCAACACAGTTACACAATTAGCTTTATAAATATATCCATCGTAAAATGTGTTTTCTTAATAGAATATGTGTAAACAATGTAAAGCAGTAACGTGTTTGAAATCTATCACTGACTGATCATTAGACGAATCGCTGATAATCTCTGAAGAATCTCTGAACATTCCGTTTCTATGGCAACTGTGGAACTACGACGAGACGCTTCATTGATTACGTCACAGAAGAGGCTGTTTAAGAGGAGCCGCGCGCTCTCAGATTCTCTGAAGTTCAGTGATAATCCGAGAGGATGCAAACAGAGTCACCGAGCAAAAAGCAAACACGCGAGTCTGAGCGAAAGTCTGCAAATACTGTGTACAGACGCCAATCAGCACTGATAGTTTATATTGATACAGTTTATAGACACAATCTGTATAGTCAGAAGCAGTTTGATAAGTGTAATAATATCAGATACAGTTTGACAGCAATATCGGACAGTACTAAATACAGTACATCAGATATAATGTCCACACAAAAGAGAGAAGTGCAGCTGAAGGCTGGGATCAGCAGCACTATCTCAGAGAATGATCAGGGTGCCATGAATATGTCTCCTGCAACCTCTGAGAAGACCAGCCCAAAAGGTGAATGTGAAAAGTTAATTAGCTGCTAATGGTGAATATTTTGATGAATCGAAAATATATGTATTTTCTATGTATAAAGTGAGTGAAAGTGAAGTGAGTATAAACTGTTTATGTAATAAAATATGTTTTCATAGTTTGTCTTGTCCCTTATCAGTGCAAAATGATCACAAATGAAAAAAGATTCATGTTAGCAGTGTTTCTAATAGATTATTATTTGTTTGTTAAGACACCAAAGTGAAAAAGAGCAACAAAACCTGTGCATTCTTCCAAAGAACATGGAAGGCTATGAAAAAACCCTTCCAGAAAAATAGAGTGGAGCTCATCGTTGTCCCAGCAGAGCCGGATCCAGATTCATTGTGTGTCCCAGAATCTGAAGCGGATCTGGTTGATGCGGAGCAATTGTGTCTCCCAGGTCCAAGTGGTCCTGAAACGACAACAGAGTCCACAAAAAAGAGAGAAGTGCAGCTGAAGGCTGAGACCAGCAACACTATCTCAGAGAATGGGAACAATCAGGGTGCTATAAATATGTCTCCTGCAACCACTGAGAAGACCAGCCCAAAAGGTAAATGTCAATAGACTGTTTGAAATTTGCAGTATGTACATGTATATATATATATATATATATATATATATACAGTATTTCTTATGCATATTTTTTATATGCATTTAGCATATGCACATTTTTTTGTTTAATTGATATTTAAAAATTAAAAGGATCAATTAATATACACCAAATCTAATGTGTACTACAGAGCAACAACCATATATTGACTCTGTTGAATAAAGTCACCAATGTCAAGCAGCTCAGTATTAGCACTTTCTTAAAATTTAGACTAATTATTCACATTTAATCTGATGTTTTAATGGCTTATTACTTATTTTTCTTCTTTTATTTGAAAATACTAAAGTGAAGAAGAGCAACAAAACTGTTGCATTCTTCCAAAGAAGATGGAAGGCTATGAAAAGATCATTCCAGAAGAACAGAGTGGAACCAATCGAGATCTCAGCAGAGTCTGATCCAGAGCCACTATGTGTCCCAGATCCTGAACCACAACCTGAAGTGGATCTGTTTGATGCAGAACAGTCCTGTATCCCAGCTCCAAGTGCTCCTGGACCTCAAGTGACAACCAAAACTGAGGACACTCAAGGAAGCTCAAGTCACAAACATTTCCTTGTGAACATTTTCGAACTGGAGCGTCGCATGTGCAAATGTAGAGTGCTCTGGACACCTGTCACTGAGGTCTGGCCCAATGTCTTTATTGGAAATGAGTAAGTCTGCTACACCTTGATACCGTATGAACAGGAATCAAATACTACATGCAGTTATATTTCTCTCACTGTAAGAGTTGTTTTATAATTCTACCTTGTAAATCCACTTTAATGAAGGACTAATCAAGGCTGTTGTGTTTTTGTGCAGAGAGACAGCTATGGACCAAGCCAAACTGAAGGAGATGGGTATTACCCACCTCCTGAACACCGTGGCATATAAGGAGTACTTGCAAGGAGCGATAGATACAAGGGCGGAATATTACAAAGACATGGACATCACTTATTACAGTGTGCTTATAAATGAAGAGCAAAGGTTTGACATCAGCAAGGACTTATTGCCAGCTTCAGAATTTATCCACAAGACCCTGAGTAACACTGAAAGTAAGAGCTGGCACACACACACACACACTTTGTCATCCATCATTGATCATACAGTAACAAATTGTGTATGGATTTTGAGTGTCTTTCATTTCCATTTCCACAGATAAGTTGTTGGTTCACTGCATAGATGGTGTCAGCCGCTCCGCCACATTTGTTTTGGCATACCTCATGATCCACCATAAAATATTGCTGGAGGATGCCATTGACCACGTTATAGACAGGAGATATATCAGGCCCAACAGGGACTTCCTGAAGCAGCTGATTACTCTCAGCTCAAATCTCAAAAGTCAGTGAATACTACAGTAAAAAATGGAGCAAAGCAAAAAAAAAAACTAAAAAAAAAAAAACTGTTTAGTTACAAGTATGTAAAATAATACTTTTGATCAAAATAAAACACAATAAAAATAAAATAAAAGTCTATTTTGTCTACATTATATTCAAATGCACTTCATTTTTAATGCACTGTGGATTAACATAAAACAACAACAAAACACAAATAGTACAGACATATTTAGAAAATAAAGGTGTAAGTGTCTCTTTAAAAGCATATAGAACCAATTAGGCCAAACCTACTTTACACAACAGGCAAAATTACCCTTTGATGCCTTTAGTAGCTACAAGTTGTTATGTGCAATGAAAAACATGATAGATATGGTGTAAGACTTTCTGGTAATGAGGAGTCACTCTTTATAACTTCTGCTTTCTCTTCAAAAAGATATGACATTTTGTCTCCAGCTGCATAGTGAATTTAGCGAATACTGATGTGAACAATTCTTAGAAGTCACGTTTGTAATTTGGACTTTGTGATGTTACATTAGTACTCTTAAGTACTTGCAGTGATGCTGAAAATGTCAACAATAAACAATAAACTCTTTCTAATGGCATCATATTTGCTGCGGCTAGTAAGGTAGGGAAGCTCATCCTCCACATCTTTAATTCTAGAAAAATCTTCTTCATTGTCAAAGGAAAGAAGTACACACATTACACTTTATATGGATTGACAGTTAGGAACTGCTTACAAGATAAATATTGTTTCCAATATACCTGCTATGCGTAAATCTCAGTTGGTAGTAATCAATAAATTTATCCAGTTTATTCAAATAACAATTGTTTGTTATTTTAATCTTTCTTTTTAGGTTCAATCTTTCCTAAAACAGAACACCAAGTGAAAACAGAGCTTTCAGGATTACAAATGTATATCCCTCAAAGTGCAATCCAACTTCAGGATCGCCTGGAGCAATGTACATTGGACTGGACACCTGTCACTGAGGTCTGGTGCAATGTCTTCATTGGAAACGAGTAAGTCTGCAACACAATGACTGCCATATACTGTATATGACATAAATATGGAGCCTTTTGATGAAATAATATGTAATGCAGCAGTATACACAACGCAGTAATATTTCTGTGTTTTATAATTTGGTCTAAAATGTTGTGGAGATATGTAACAAAACATTATTTGCTCATAACATATTTTAAAAAGCATTTAAGACAGTTTGAACATAAATGTGGTCACATTTTACAGCACAAGTGCATTACCATGTGTAGTGAGAAGCGTAGAGCTAGAATCCCTTACTAGTGCCGAAATTCATGTACACTATACACTGATTCACAAGCTAGGGAGCTGATTGAGATTTTACCCTAATCTAGGCTGTTGTGTTTTTATGCAGGGAGACAGCAATGAACCGAGCAAAACTGAAGGAGATGGGTGTTACCCACATCCTGAATGCTACAGCAAGTGAGGGAGATCTTAATGGAAAGATCAGTATTCAAAGGGAGGAATATTACCAAGGCACAAGCATCACATACTACAATGTTCCTGCAGTGGACGAAGACTGGTTTGACATCAGCAAGTACTTCTTCCCAGCTGCACAATTCATCCACAAAGCCCTGAGTAACCCAGAGAGTAAGAGCGTACACACACACACACACACACACACTAAACATTTATCATGTATTATTTAATAAGTGTCTTAAACTGTCTGGTACTCAGCATGTTTTGAGTTTTGTGTGTTTTTTTCACAGATAAGGTATTGGTGCACTGCATACATGGTGTCAGTCGCTCCTCCACTCTTGTTTTGGCATACCTGATGATCCACCATAACATGATTTTGGAGGATGCTATTGACCACATCACAGATGTGAGATGGATTGGGCCCAACATGGGCTTTTTGAATCAGCTGACAGTCCTCAATTCAGACCTCACAAGAGAGAGAAAACTACAACTAAGAAAGGAGTTAGACATATATAAGAAAAAGAAAGTGAAGCCAGTTACAGAGCCATTGTGTGTCCGAGAGAAGATCTCCCACACTTATTCTGGCATATATGAAGATTCACCATGACATGATGGTGGAGGATGCCATTGACCATGTCATAAAGATGAGACGCATCAGGCCCAACATGGGCTTCTTGAAGCAGCTGATAACCCTCGATTTAAAGCTACTACAGTTTAATAGCAGACAGATAAAAAACACAGATAAATAAATTATATTTTATAAAAATGAGCTTTATTTCTTTAACTGTCAGTGCATTTAATTGTTTTTTTTCCCAAAGCATACATATAGAAACGTCTCTGCTGCGAGTCCAATTATAGCCAACATATAAAAAAGAAAGGGTAAATCTACCTTTTCATGTCCATAAGCAGCCATTTATAAAAAAAAACAAAAAAAACAAAACAAAAAACAAAACAAACAAGAAGCGACTGTACATGCAGAAAAGCTATAATATTATATATTATATATTATATATTATATAATATTATATATTATAATATTTATTTTATTTAAAGATTTTGTTAGTTAACTTATGGAGTCCATAAGAGAACAACTATGATTCTTATGTCCCAGCTTTTTATGAACTTAAGTTCACACTTTGCGCGTCATGCATTAAACATTTATGAAAATTAATAGTAAAGTCCAGTAAGTGCCAGTAATCTAAATACAATTTATTAAAATTAGCATAAAACATAAATAATTACATACAGAGGTACATAAGTATGAACTGAAATACATAAGTATATCATGAAAAAGTTGTATAAAAATAAAGCACATATCTTTGCACTGCTATTAAAACTACAGATGAAAACAAAAATATCTCGGTTTTTGATCAATAAGGAGAACAATCTTCATGATCCTGTATACACACACTCTGTGAAAAAAATATGTAAAATTACATAAGATCACATAAATTTGCTAAATCCCATCCTCAAATCATTTAGATGTACTAGTACTTACAGAGAAACCTATACATAGTAGCCAGAAAGAAATGCTGATTTTAAAGAAAAATGTACTTAAAGGCTTTTGCATCTGAAATCTTCATAAAATATAATGATTCAGTTTCATACTGACTTAAATTTTTATGTGTATATATATATATATGTATATATGTGTGTAAGTGCAATAAAATAATTAATTTTAATTGTATGATTACTTGTAAGTTTTGTTATGATCAAACATAACTGAAACTGTATCCATAGGGTGTTGAAGTGGAACCTGCCATACTTACCTTTATAACAGGTTGTTGTAGATGGTGAAAAGAGGGTTATCTCGCTCACAATGTAGTTTACGAGCCCTTAAAACATCCCGCACACACTGATGGATATAAGCATACTGAGACTGCAGAAGAGAAGTCCATCATATTAGGGTGCTTATAAACCAATTCACACATTTCATTAAACCTACAGAGACAAAATAGAGTAACTGACACCAGTATAAATGTTTCTGATGTCACTATACAGACAGACTCATACCTCCGTTTGTACCATGTATAAGCGATGCAGGCGTAGATCAAACACACAACCATAAATGTCCACTGTGCAGTTCCTGTCCAGTTGCTGTAAAACACGATCCAGCACAATGAAAGTGCCAGTTCGGCCCACACCAGCGCTGAGACAGAGAAAAAAAAATAACCAGTGTAAATATATTTTGAATGTAAAAATACTAATATGTTCTTCAAAGATGTTTAGATGATAAACAGATACCTGCAGTGTACTACAGTGACTCCTGGACTAGTTGTCCTGTCAATGTAATCTCTGACAGTTCGCACAAACTGAACAAGTGATTGGGTTGTTTCCGGTACACCGTGATCTGGCCAAATGGTGTAATGGAACTGACGCACAGTTCTGGGGTATCTCAACTGACCCTCCTGAAAAAAAAGACTTTGTGTCATATTGTCTCGTCTTATAAAAAGGGAAATATGTAGAAATAGCCACCAAAACATTGTATGGGTCAAAATGATTGATTTAGTTTTTATGCCAAAAATCATTAGAATATTAATTATATTATAATTTAATTATAATTTATTATTATAATAATAAAGATCATGCTTAATGAAAATATTTTGTAAATTACCTACCCTAAATATTTCAAAATTGCATTTTTGATTAGTAATATGCATTGCTGAGAACTTCATTTGGACAACTTTAAAGGTGATTTTCTCAATATTGAAAGGATCGATTCACTGGCCTGAAAGCGAAGTCCAGCGACCTGGTTGAAGGTTTATTGCATGTCCGGTTTTTCACAGCGCTTCAAGATTTAGTTTTAATTTTAATCTGGCTCCATCTTAATCTGACTCCAATTACAAGTGATCATTAAATTTAAATTATAATAATTAGATACCTAAATTTTAATAATTTAATATTTAAATTATAATAATTAGATATAATTTAGATACCTGATTCTTTCGGACGAGCTATACTTTCAGTTATTCGTTCATTGGGAACCTAATGTCGTCTGAGTCCGGCGTCGGCTGGAGCGCCATCTCGTAACATAAAGTCGCCAGCCTGGTAATTACTCAGAGGTTGAAGGGGACTAATATCTTCTTTGCCAGCTGCCAGCTTGCTTTTGCAAAGAATATAGTTTACTTAGTCTTTACCATACCCAGCTTGTTAACTTCAGTGATAAGCAGAAATCAGGAGGTCTCAGAGAATGTGCCTACTGCTCCGTTCATTCCCAAGCCTTCAGTTTGTCATATCCTGGCCGTATATTTATGCGCACAAAAGCGTCCTCTCAATTTACTAGTCATAATGATTTCAGCAGTCTAAAATGAATCAAGAAACAATGTTTATTTTATTTGTCAGGTAAAATTGTATCATGCCAATTACACAATTAA
>JAUMHE010000046.1:14886612-14899906 GCA_032359235.1 Enteromius mattozi
GTCTGCCGGCCCACGACCCTCTGTGTGTACCCTGAGTCTGTTTATTAAACCCTCTGCATCTGAACTCGCACGTCTCGCCTGCTATTTCGTGACAGTTAGCATCACACATGTACAGCTTCATATCTATGGGTTTTTTAATAGATGGTAAGTTTGTTCAGTAGCTCACGGAGTACAGAGATGTACTTGAGAGGCGAAGAGCTCCGAATCCTGTGTAACTACGGTTCGACAAAACAGTTCAGATCTGCATAAAAGGAAGTTGAAATGGCACGGTTTCATCAACAAATGCAGATCAGTTTCGCATTTGCTAACACAACCGGGTAGGTTTAGGGTTAGAATTGGTATAGGGCATATTTCCAACATGATAGAGCATTAACTTTTAGCAACAGTCCATGGATATTTCAATTCTGAACCACCACAATACATACCTCTATCATCGTAATAAAAACGTGCCTATGTCTTAGCGCCATTCAGTGGACATTTCTCTTGAAACTGAGGCGAAACATGCAGTAAGGCATGCAAAAATGGTGTTACACAAAAAGTGCACAGAGGTACATATTTTTATCAGACCAGGTTGTACATTTCTCCTCATATGATGATTTTTTTTGAAGGAGCTTTGATGAAATGAGGCTTTTGGGCACTTTATTTTAGCCATTGGTTCTCTTGCTTTAAACAAGTAGTTTGAGCTTTCTCATCCCCTCCCAATATTCAACCAAATTTAAAAAGTTATGAAAATTTGCAACATCAAGTGGCATAAATATGTCACATTTAAATAATCACATTTACTGCGCTTGGCAAGATTTCACTTGAGGGTGAAAAAGTTCCTCATGCAGATTTTGCTTATTTTGAAGTTGGTCACATGACCAACATTCTGTTTTGAAACAGAAAGCAGCTTGTTTAATAAAATAGAGTAGTAGTATATGTATAATACACAGCTCACATAGAAATGCGACGAGCTGTGTATTATACTGTACTACTCTACTGAAAATGGACCTTTGCTGATGTAATTGCAGACTATTTTTGTACAGTTAAAATGGAACATGCGAGCATCTATACCTCTAGACACTAGACACAATACAAAATCCAAAGAATTGACAAATATCCTACTGTCTCACCAACCACCAAATACCAGGACACCACAATAATCCCAAAAAAAGGAAAGGGACGTGAAAAACCTCTCACAATGCAGAGACAATCTGGTCCAGAAACCAGCTTACAGAGGCTACAGGAAATAACTAAAATATAAAAAATATTCACTAACACTACCATACAAACAGCCTAGATGGACCTTTAAACAAATCTCGGACAAAAGCCATTCTAGAAAATGAGGATAATAAACTTAAGATGCCTTTGAAAGACAAAACAGGCTAAATATACAATCACTATAATATCAAGAAATGTCACCAGAACTTGAAATGGCTTTCACAGCGGACAAAAAAAATCCAATACATTGTGCAATAATAAACCACAAAACTAAAATTATAGAATGATAAAAATAATATACTATATAGACAAACAAGACAATGAACATATGAATGAATGTATGGCCTTGATCTGTTAGTTCCTCTGACTGGTTTTATAGATCCGTGGCCTTGAACTATTGATGGTAAACTGTACCTTCATACTGTATAGATTACAACCCACCTATAGTAGACATGAAAACCATGTAAAACACAACCTCAGTACAATCTTAACATTTACAGTCCTTAATCAGTGTTGTTTGCGCAGCATAATAAAGTCGTAACAAATTCCTGGTTAGTAACTGGATATCAATGTTATATAATTTTCACAGAAATAATAGCTGATACATGAAGCATGAAAAGGAGGTGAGCTCCCATGATGACAATATACCTGACCAGCAAAAGCAGTTGTTTAACTAACATTGTAAGGTAAGTCAAGTGAATGTTGTTTAGATGTCTTACCATTAAAAAACTGCTGCAGTGCCTCATTTTCTCCAAGAACATCCATTGGATCAACTCCGAATTTCGTTTAGTTTCAGTTTTGTCAAAACCTCTACTATAAAAGCACTGTGTGAACAAAATGGGACAGGCTGTATCTTTGACATGTAGAGATAGCATGAACTGACCCAAATACTAATCACTTCATCTTTCCCCACCTCGGAGAAAAATGAGAAAGATTGGCAGTTTGTTGTGTCAAGAACACAGCTACATTAGATTCCTTTTTGTTGTGCGAGTGATATGTATGGCCCTCCTAACACAATCTCAAACAGATCATGGCGGCAGCCATTTTAGCTGATCTGAGTGTTCATAAACTTCACATACACATAAGATCAACAGAAATTACCATATTATATTATATTATATAAGTTGTACAGTTTGAAAAGTTGTATAGTTAAACTGCCCATCCCTTTGAATTGATCCCAATAGCAATACATTTAAATCATGATTATTCAGAACAACAACAAAAAAGGTTCTACCTTTCCCCTCAAAATGCAGACTTCGGTTCTGTTGGATTCGACCCACTGAAATAAACAGCTCAAGTGTAATCCATCAGTAACTCCACATACGTAGACGTATACTTACATTAAAATAATTAGTAATGTAAATCGAAACAGAAAAATAGGTTCTTATTCAATGAAAATGGCAGTCGTCGTGCAGTCTCATATGTACTTTGTTCATTGACCCTAGAGACAAAATCCACCCACTGCCAAGCAAACACCTGTAGGAGGCCATAAGGGAAGCTTTGTTTTATGAGGTAATCACACACAGACATGCTACAAGAGCTGAAAGTATTGATGGGTGTGTTTATGTGCAAATAGATCATTGATATCCTGGACACCCGCGCATTTGACCGGAACAAATACCGGAGCAAAAATTCACCACAGCAACATTAAAGATACAATTAGATCATAAGTTAAATATAGTGGTTGCACATACACCAAATTTAAAATTTAAGACAAAAATCACATCATATAGTTAGCTGCATAGATGTTGTTGTAACCAGGAGGCATTTCAATGTAATTTATTATGCATGTAGTTGTTTGGTAAATGATAAAACAGATTTTATCTGTCCATAAATGAATGAAAAAAGAAAGAAACACAATATCATCCCAATATTATTTAATACTTCATGCTAAAAAAAAAAGTTAGTCATCTTCTTTTGAGTCGTTTGATGGCGATTCCTGCACAGAAGATATGAAAAATGGCTTAATTGGCTTCTAACTTCTCAATGGTTTGGCATCATATGAAGTTGAAAATTTCCATGTCAGCCATTTTGAATTTGAGTGAAATGCTATATTTAACAAACACATCGCACTGTTACAAAAATACACATTGCAGTTACACAACTACATCTGACTACATCTCAGAAACATTTGGGGCAGCGCCAACTTGTGGTCAAAAATTATGATTTAAAAAGAATTAGCAATTTTGCCTGTTATCAATAGACTTGACAGGTCTTTGACTTAACAGATTCCTTGGATCATGCCGAGAACATTGATACAAATGATGCTGTAAACAGCCATACTTCCGGCCTGCCATTTTGATTTTCTTTAAAAACCTACCTTTTTAATCTAAGATTGACTAACATGTTTGCATATTAAATAAGTATTAAATGTGTAATTCTTATCAAACCTTTACTACGTTTTTACTATTACTATTTACTGTTCTACAATTAATATGTTTCTGCCAGCAACTGTTCACACCAATTTAATAAATTTACTAGACTGGAACACAGAACAACAAAGTCATGTTCTGTTTATTTTAAGCGTGTTTTGTTGTCTTACTATTTAAATGCTTGAGATCTTCAAAGTTTGGTAAATTGAGATTGCCCTTAATCATATTTAGCATTAGCATTTTTCTTAAACCCAAGTCCAACTAACCAAATTATAAAAGATACAAAAAGATCATAGTCTTCGCAAAACATGCACATGCTTCTTTTTTTTTTTTGTTTTAAATCTGTCTCAAGACTTTTTTAGATAAAGAAAAAAATCTGTTCATCATAGAAAGTCGACTTTTCTATTCATAAGTTTTGTACATACATTTTGGTTACATAGACTTTCAAAGCTAGAGCAGAAAGCTCTCAGGTTTCATCAAAAATATTATCATTTGTGTTTCAAAGTTTTACCAAAATGTCTTTATTTATCTTCACATGCTGTATGATACCGCTTCATGAGGACAAACACCAGCATTAATTCTCCTCTGGAGATGCACAACTTTATTCAGGATTCCAGAAAGGCACTAAAATCAAAATGAGGGAGGCTAGATGAGACTCAGGAGGAAATACATATAGTGGTCCGAGAGGATACGCACAGAACATTCCAGATATAGAAACACAACAGCACAACAGCACACAGCTAGCTACAGCACTGAACATATCAATCTAAGAGAGGTTGAGACGCGTTTATTTGAGTGTGATTCATCCTTCGTTGTACAGATTCTTCAGAGAGGACACAACCTCCAGCTACAGTTCATGCTTTAGTGTCATTTTCTCCTTCGGTTTCAATAAATATAATGAGGTCCCTGGGAAGCCACTCTGACAGGATGGTAAACTCCATCATGTCAAGGAGCGGCCGGGTTAAGATGATGGCGTTCCCATTACGGTAATGGCTCTGTTCACAGTTCGTCTTTGTAGTACCCCAGCTTGGCGTTGGACATCTCCTTCCGTAGCTGCATGACCTCCCAGAACATCTGCTCTGCTTGGTAAAACACAGCGACATTACGTATTAGAAGGAAGATTTTCATAAAATCAAACTTCTGCATTATTACATTTACAATTGTTGCAAACATTTGTCACGTTAACAAATCCTGTGTAATGGTGGTGGATAGTGGCCATTATTTCCATAAATTGCATATATCCATCGTAAAACTAACCTATACGCCTCCAGGGGGGTTAACACATGTCTTCTGAAACAGATCAATGGGTTTTTGGTAACAAAAATAATTGTATTTTTAAAAATATAACTCAAATCACTGACTTCCGGCTTCTTGGCTGACCTCTATATACAACGGATATATCCAATTTATGGAGCTTCAAAATAAGGACCACTATCCACCAGCATTACTAAGCATGGAAAAGCCAGGATAAATCTTTTTAAAAACTCTGAAAGAAGAAAGTCATATACACCTAGGATGGCTTAGGGGTGAGTAAATTATGGGGTAATTTTCATTTTTGGGTGAATTATTCCTTTAATTTTCTTAAGGTAATTTTTTTTTGTATTTTTATCTTAGGAAACTTACTTACTTTCACTACATTCCGAAGTATTTTTTGTAGGGCTGTCAAATGATTAAATCACGAATAATCCAAAACAAAAGTTTAGTTTACAGTTTGTGTACTGTGTATATTTATTATGTTTATGTATATATAAATATACACGCATATACATATTTAAGCAAAATATGTTACATTTGTATAAAAAATACATTTATATATGAGTTATATAAATATAAATATACACACTTAAAAGTTTTCAAATATATATTGTATGAGTGTGTATTTATACATAATGAATATACACAGTACGCACATACATTACGTAAACAAAAATGTTATTTTGGATGCAATTAATCGCGATGAATCATTTGACAGCACTAATTATATTGTATTTTTTAAGTCAACTACATTACATTAAAAAAACATATTGTTTTTCATTATTTTAAACTGAAAAATAATAACACCCTCTTCCAGGATGAGAGCAAAGTCTGACACATAAATGAGCTGATTCTTTTCAAAGAACCTGTTGATTCAATTCACAAATGAATGATTCATTTGCTTATTGTCCTGATCCGACCGCAGCTGTTCTCCAGTAAACAGCCAGAGCAATCCTTTCTTTCTCCTGCAGCAATTTCAAACGATATAAAACTATTATGCTTGCATTTTTGGCCCATGTTATATCTGTTTTTATACTGTCAACACACATTTACACAAATGTACTTTTTTTTTTTTTTTTTTTTTTTTTAAATACTATATGGCATTTTATTTTCTCTTGTTTGCACACTTAAATTATCAATAACGTAAACTCATATTATAGTAAGTTGAAGGTTTATGGATGATGCTGTATGTTTTGGTAATAAAATATTTTCTTATATTAGAGCAATACATGTATCTTTCTGTAGGATAAAGATACAAAATAAATAAACATAGTTCATCAATTAGTACTAAATACTTAAGTACATTAAACATTTTTACTCTAGTAATATTTTGTTAGGGTATCTGTACATCATAGTTGTGGGTTTTTCTTTTTCCTTAAGCATTATTGCCGTTTGATTATTACTGATGATAAGGTCATAGGCAGTGGCAGCTTTAACAGGCTAAATTCTAATGCACAGATCTAATTCGACATATTAAATGTTTTGTCCTGCTTTAAAAACACAAAACGGACTGTGTTCATCAGTTTTGTGTAAAAGTATTTGGAGTGCAGGACAATACACAAAGCGCACATGAAAGTCTGTCAGTATGTTAATTTTGTGCATCTAATGTGTACTTCAATCCAAACAGCATAAATGTAAGCATATATAAAGTAAAACTAAAATAACAGCAGGTGGAAGCACACACTGTCAGGCAATACACAAGCATCTCATGGCGCATATCCTATGCAATGAAGCTTATGCAAATGTCTCTAGCGTAAACACATATCATATGCGAACACGTGACAATGGAACACATGTAATATTGTGCTTTACTATTGGAGACAATAGGACAATCAGCAACTGTTTGGCCAAAGAAGTCAAAAGGTAACTATTTAGTTCAAAGTATTTGAATTATGAATAACACATTTATTGGTAAATCCCTTACATAAGATATTCAGCTGACAATGATTTCATGCTGTAAGAACAAATTACTTCTGTAAGTTAAACTGAAACTTATACCAACTATATTAAATCCATGTGGAGAACAGCACCAAGCTTGGACGCTGATACATAGTTTTGTGACTAGTTACTATATAAGAGATGACTTGTTATCTTACCATCTTGTTGTTTGACTAGTCCTTGGAGGATGTACCGAATGTAGGTGAAGAAGTTGCAGACGGATGTGATCTGATGCAGATAGAGAAGAAAAGTGAAAAGTTTTTTCGCTGGCTTTATATCAGTCTTCAGTCAATTTTCTCATTATTTCTTGAGTTTTTAACGTTATCACCTTATCAAAGTGAATCAAGATGAAATGTTACAGCAAACTTCCAGGTTCCTTCTTTGCAAATGCTTTTTTGATTCACTTGTTTGATTTGATAGGATGGTCTGATGTTAGAAGCTTAGCACATTGCTAAATATATTCTCATATTAATTTTAAAAATACGTTTACAGGGCTCTAGACTAACTTTTTGCACTGGTTGCACTGGTGCGCCTAACTTTTTTCCCTTAGGTGCACCAGCACAAAAGTTAGGTGCACCCAAGTTTTCATATAGGCAGTATTGACCATGTCAACACCGAACGCGCCACAACAGCTAAAGTCTATCTACTGGACGCGACAAAGTGACCATTGAAAATCATTTGAAACTTGTGTCAATATGTCATAAATAGAACGCAGCATTAGTTTTCTGTCGGGAATTTGTCACGCCACGCCTCATCCAGTTTAGACAACAGAATAGGTTCTATTGTATTTTGTCGTGCCATGTCACTCGGGTCAGATGTACACACGGTGTAACAATCTGGTCTGAAAAAGTGTTGGTGCCTAAATGATACTGGATGTGGTGCGATGCAACAAATTCCGTCAGCTTGGTGTGTCCCGGCCTTAATGTGTGTCTGTTGTTGCACCACAGGGAGACTTTCAGAGTCGCAGAGACTTTTTTCCCCTCGAACGGCTGGTCGCACCGGTGCAACCTGATTTTTGTTTAGTCGCAACATTGAGAAGTTGTGGTTAGTTCTCCCAAAAATTTTAATTGTGTCATTAATTACTCACCCTCATGACGTAACAAATCCAGAAGACCTTCGTTCATCTTCAAAACACAAATTAAGATATTTTTGATGATATCAGAGAGCTCCAAGCTTCACAAAACTGAAGTTGATCCACTGATGTCACATGGACTGTTTAACCAATGTTTTTACTACATTTCTGGATCTGGGATCATTTCAGTTGTGTTGATGTCCATGGAGGGTCAGATGCCTCTGATTTCATCAAAAATATCTTAATTGGTGTTCCAAAAATAAATGAAGGTCTTATGGGTTTGGAACGACACGAGGGTGAGTAATTAATGACGGAATTAAAATTTTTGGGTGAACTAACCCTTTAATTCTACAACCACTGAAATATAAATATGCTTTCCTTTGAATATACAACACAACAGCGTGAGAAACATATGAATATTTTTTGAAGATGATCTACCCAAGCATCTTTTTTTCACTAAACACCAAATGTGTGTTTTTTAAACAATTTTATAGGAGATGCTGCGAAGGCAGTAATCTAATTAATACTCACCCGATAACGGCAAAACGGAGATACATAATAATAGTTGCTGGAGTCACCAAACTTGATTCTGTGTTTGCAGGTTTTGGTTTGACCACACAGGGCACATTTCCTGCACAGCGGGGGAAGAGATGGAAAGCTTTTAGAAATATATTATACTACAAACCTGATGGGACATCTGAGGAGTGATTTAGGACTGTAAACTAACACTTGGGTGAATAATGAAAATAGATATGAGGCACTGAGAAATGAATTCCCTGAAACAGACAATAGGGAAATCAAGACAAGGATTGGGAGGCAGGGCGGCACGGGTCAGATCAGGAGGACTTAAGGGTCTGATCACGATTCACTTACACGAGAGTCTGTGCCATCCTGCTGCCCCAGGAAGAGCCCATCGGAACAAGAACAAAAATCAACAAAAGGACACAAATACAGAAAGAAAGAATGACGAAAGAAATTCATGCTGACAGGCTGTTCAGTACACACCATACAAACAACACTTTTAAGAATGATGAAATAAAAATAATCAGCGACATTAGAGAAATTCACTTTGATTCGATTTTATGTTTTTAAAGTTTGGTGCTAATTTAAAAATTAACTGTGCTTTTGCAAACAGAATTGGTTCATCACTGAAATTTATTAAAATTTGTTCATCACTTACACTGTCATAGTGTATATGTAGGATACTTGACTCACATCTGATTCCTATTGATTCATGAAACTACTTTCTTCACAATTCTGGCTTTTGACACTTTGTGTCAAGTGACTGTAAATTCAGCCATACTCACTTGGGTCCTCCACACTCAACAGCAGACGCTTTGACCACCGGCAGCGGCTGGAATCCCACTGGCTCCACGCTCAGCGTGTTCTGTTCCACCGCCTCCAGGATGGCCGATCCGAGCTGTGGATCACAAACTATACATAAACCATGCACAAAATACACATTTCAAGAAGTGTGCTAAACAGCCCTGTCTCTTATAAATAGCATCCGGAAGCCTGATTCAATTTACTGAGTCAGTTAGTTTGAATGAGTCATTTTAATGAACTGGTTTAATGATGAATTTATGCTTTATTTTAAAAACGATTGTGCTGTAAAATCTACATATATTCAAGACCATAAGCATACAATTACTTTCAATTACAGCCAAGTCCAAAATACGCCAGAAGACTTTTATTTTGAAATGTTTATGCTTTACTACTTCTAGCTGCTTATTAAAAAAAGACGAGAGAGATTAAAAAACTGCACTCTTACGATCATCTACCGCATATTACATTATAAAGGAACCATAAAGTAAATGTAATAATTCATTAACAGCAGATCATAAGCAATCGCTTTGCATAAATGCAAGGTATTCACAAAATGCTCTTAAACTATGGGTCAGGACACCTCAACAGTGCCATCTTTTATCTTCAGTGTGACTTTTGAAGTTAAATAATCACATTAAGTCATATTGCAAGTCCTGTCTTCTCTGTCCCCCAGTTTAAGTAAGTTATGTATAAATTCAATTTAAGACTTGTTAAAAACCCAGAATAAATTTAGCAATTCATGAGTAGATTCAACCAGCAGAGAGCAGCTGGAGATCTCAGTTATTAGCAAAGCTTCTCAATGATTACTTTAGCTATCACACTCATATCGAGCTAATCATTTACAGAAATTAATATCTATAAAATATTGTTAGAAGGAGGTGCTCCTAAGTCCGGATGACAGCAGAAGCATACCTCACTCTTAGAAAACGTCAGACATGGGTAGATATCTTCTCTGTAAACGCGCTCGAGGAAGGAGCAGCTTCTCTCCAGGGTCGGCTCCTCTTTCCACATTTTGAACTCGTTGAAGAGCAGTGAATCCACCTAACAAACACGTATTGTTAAACACACACAACAATACCATTTAAATATCAACAATTATAACAAGTCCACAATGTCAGATGAAAGGAAGATGGTCAGAAAACTTTCATAAAAGATCATAAACTGCGTGGCATCAGTCACCGTTCATTATATAGTAAACAATGTCCAGTATGTAATATTTTTAAATCTTCTTTTGTGCTACACAGAAGAAAGTCAAACAAGGGTGCGTTTCCACCAAACATTGTTAGCCAACAATGATAGCAAGTTCTGTTATCAGCAACAGAGATGAACGATTTGGTGTTTTCTGAAACCACTGTACATTGTACTTATTGTTTGGTGTAAGTACATAGTAGTTAAGGCCACCTAATATAAAGTGTGACCAAATTTTCTTGTTAGTATGACCTAGACTCAAATAGATCATGCTGTTGAACAAAATAAGCAAGCTTGCATTTATTCAGCTTTACAGAATAAGTTCAAGCCATATATGCTATATAGAAAATCTGTTTCATTGTTTATATCATAGCAAAAAGTTCCTATATTATCACCCGGCTGTGATATGTTTTGCTTCTCAAAACGTCCTAGAAGTGTGAAATAACTTTTCTTCTGCTTATTAAGCGTTTGTGGGGTTCCTCAAGGCTTCATTCTAGGTCCAATCTTGTTTTTCCTATATATGTTACCTCTAGGCCCTATTTGTCGAAAACACAATGTCACTTATCACTGTTATGATGATGACACATAGTTTTATTTTCCTTTGAAGGTCAATGATAGTTTTGCATTAACCTCCTTAAAGTTGGATTATCAGAGTGAGATCAATATATAAACAGCTGTAAAATTTCTTCAACTTAAAGAAGCTAAAATGAAAGTAGGTGTGTTTAGTCTGAACTATAAGCCCTTATTTCTAAATTACATAATTAAGCAAAAAATCTTTTAAAAACCATTTTATAAGCTACTAAACTGACTAAAATCTTTTTAGTAACTTTTTTAAAGTGTGGGCAAATGCAAAAATGAAAACGCTTTTGTCTTGTAATGATGTTAACATATGTATGCTTTTATTTCTTCAAGGTTGGATTATTGCAGTTCTCATGCACCACTGAATCATCTTCGCCTCTACTTGGTATGTGACTGGGAGGTCAGTGCTTCTCTGTTGTTGGTCTCCCCTGATTTGTTCCCAATTAGATACAAAATTCAGTTCAAAGTAATTGCTTTTAGTGTGATAATCATCATTTCATAACCCTCAAGTTGTTACAGACTTTTGTCTTTGAAATACAAACAAAGATTTTGTTTCTTCATCAATGAGAATACACAGAAGTGCAAAAGTGAAATCATGATGATGCTGCCCTTCTTTAGTCTTTTTTTAATCACATACTGTATGAAGACCATCTACTTGCAGTTGTTTTTGAAAGTTCTTTGTGTATTTGTATGTTTTATTCTTAGTTTTATTATTTTGTTGATATACTGTTATTCTTATAATATATAGGGACTTTAAAATGTAGACGTTATAACTGTTGCTCATATGTTGTTACCATTTATAAGACTTTGGTTACTTTGAAAAGTGTTATTTTGGGCAGTACATTCAGTTTAGCATGTAGTCAGAATGAGCACTAGAGAGATTCATCGACATATGAAGTCAAATACATTTGCTTGTGATTAATAAGACATCATGGCTGACGTGGAACAAACCCAGGGGTATATGGGAAATTTCTGTATGTGTGGGAGTGAAGCTAGACAAATGGACGTTCACCACTAGATACAAACCTCTTTACACTCACGTACAAAGGGCTGCGTCATTGCGACCTCTTGCTGGCTGCCTAACATGGCACTGCTCGTGCTCTTGTTGCGAGCGTGGCCTTTCTTAAATGGGGCTTTGGGTCCGGGGGGCATTTCTTTACAGGGGGATGTGGGAGAGGTTGACAGAACCAGAGTCTTCAAAGCAGCCACTTCGGCTTGCAGAACATCGATCTGAAGCCAAAGGGAAAGACTGATGAGATTTCAAACTTACCAGGGGTTTTAAAATCAGGTTTTTACAAAACAAAACATTCACAAATTATTGCAAAAACCCTGAAAGTTTAATATTAGAGGTCATTCACATAGTGGGAAAAAAGACATGAATATACCGCAAATACAATACTACATATACAATAAGATCAGACACAAAAATAACTCACTTTTCCCAGTGCCTCCTTCAGTTGTTTTTCAGCAGTGGCTTGCTTCAGGTTTGCTTCGTGCACCATCTTATGAGCCTCCTGTTGACAACGTCACACATCAGATCCACATTAAACACAGACTCATCTGAGAATAACCCACACTAAGAGACACCTCTACCACACCAGACCAAACCAGAACAGACCAGACCAGAGGCACCTGGCAGAGCAGCGCTACGGTAGGATGAGGACACTCAAGGACTTTGACTAACAGAAAAGATGAGGGAAAACAGAAAGTAAGACATGAAAAAGGAACAAAAATATGAGGATAGTATGAAATGCATAACAGAGATGGGGAAGTGAAACTTCAGAGCAGGTTACCTAAACACTCAGCACATCTGGATTCATATTATGTGAAGATCAACATAATGTACGTCGACACGATTAGAGAAGCTTCAGTTGAAGTATTTAGAGGTGGACACTTGTTTAATTAACTAAGATTCTTTAATAACTTGGAATAAGCCTGGGTATTGATCAAGATTTCACAATTTAATTTGTTCTCAATTAAGTTAATTTAACAAGTTCTCAGAATTGATTCGGATTTTGGCTCATTTTGAAATATTCCAGGTATGCCTTCATGCCAATTCTGTTAAGCACATCAAGCAAAATACAATAGAAATAGTGCTGTCAAATGATTAATCGTGATTAATTGCATCCAAAATAAAAAGTTTTTCTTTATATTAATAAAAAAATATAAGAATATAAATGTCTATAAATATATATATATATATACACACACACATACATAATAACTAGTGCTGTCAAACGATTAATCGCGATTAATCGCATCCAAAATAAAAGTTTTTTTTTTACATAATATGTGTTTATGCTGTGTTTATTTATTATGTTTATATTAAAACACACACGTACAGTATACATTTTGAAAGTATTTA
>JAUMHE010000046.1:14900006-14913210 GCA_032359235.1 Enteromius mattozi
ACATACAAATATATTATGTAAAGAAAAACTTTTATTTTGGATGCGATTAATTGCGATTAATCGTTTGACAGCACTAAAATATACACAGTACATACAGATATATCAAGTAAACAAAATTTTTTAATTGCAATTAATCGTTTGATAGCACTAAACAGAAATGATTGAATCTAGGACTTGTCTGGAACTTTATTTAACCTTTATTTGATTTATTTTACTGTGTTCTATAAATATAAACACATTGTGATTTTAATAGATGCAACACACTAAAAAAAGTTGGAACAGAGGCAAAATAAAAGTGAAAAGTTGGTAATAGCTGATGGTGTTGTTATTGGGTAAAACTAGCATTGTAATGGTATGTTCACACCAGACGCGAATAAAGCGTTAAGCGCGAGTGATTTACATGTTAAGTCAATGCAAAAACGTGATTAGACATCCTGCGGCACGAATTGAGCATTTCGCGCGAATCGCTTAAGTTGAAAAATCTGAACTTTAGGGAAAATTTGCACCGAGTTAACCAATCAGGAGCTTGCTCTAGTAGTGACATGATTACTAGCAAGCGGAGGCAGAATTCCGAAACTATGGAGGACAAAATCATCGTCGCTGTATGTGGAGGAGCTGTACGATACATCTTTGTACTTTAATAGAAACAGGAATAGAAAGGAAATAAATACTAGATTCATTAAACCAAAGTTTGCCTATTAGATATACCCAAAACATATTTTACCTCATGTTTAACCACTACAGAGACTGGAACCGCCTGGCAGAAGCCCTTCCCATAACGCAAATTCGCGTTTGTCGTGAAGCGAATTTCACGCGAATGCAGCGAATATCACGTGCGAATGTTCAAGCGTCCAACTATGTGTGAATAGCGCAATTTATTCGCGCAAGTCGCATCTGGTGTGAACGTAGGGTAAGTCTTTGCGAGCAAAGATAAGACATGGATTCTGTTCAAAAATAACATTTCTCAATGCAAGATTGCAAATAATTTAGCCACCCATCTATGCAGACATAATGTCAGGTTTTCTGGTGCGAAAGACAATGGAAATGTGTGCTGTAGACAGTTAAGTCCACATTTTTGTTTGTTGAAAAATATGAAAAGAAAAAAAAAAAAAGTAGGACTCTGTGTGCAAGGACCTTAAGTCTTGTATCAGGCGAGAAAATTCCACTTTCAAAACAGGAGCAATTAGTGTTCTCAATTGAAAAACAAAAAATGTTATTAAAATGAAAGGTAATATAACACGGTTGTAAACATTCCTCTTTCCCAACTTTTTTTGGAGTTTGCTGCAGCCATTAAATAAAAAAAAAATCTAAATTTGTTTATATGTACAAAATACAATTAAGTTTGAAAACACTGAAGATCTCTTCTTTTCCTTTGAAGCAAATTGGACATTTTGCATTTTAATAACATGCCCTAACTTTTAAAAATTATTTTTAGATTCCATATGTTCAAATATTTATCTCAGCCAAATATTGTCCTATCCTAACAAACTACATCATTGCTTATTTCTTCAACTTTTAGAAGATTTAATTAAAAATATATAGCCTTATGTTTTATGAACCAGGGTCACATTATTCTATAACTTATTCTAATTCAGGAATAGCCCCTTGTTTTTGTATCCGTCTTGAAAAAGGCAGAACACATGTTAAATGCTAACACATGGCTAAATGGGGCTATGGCGTTTGTCAACAGTATGTTCAGTTGAACTTTACTTTTATTTTCAAAACAGGTAAAGCAGTGTGAAGTGGACTAACACGGGCTGTACTCTAATTTCCGTGGCACCCTAAAAGCAAATTATACAGTAAATCATTGTGAAATCATTTCAGCTAGATAACGATCTCAATATCAATTTCTGGGATTGTTACAAAAGTTTGCTAAAAGGTCAAAACAGATGGGAGGTTTTTACATGAATTAATTTACAGCCCTGATAGCACACACACGTCAGAGGCATATTCAGTGGGTGTGATTTTATGGACTATCATTTATGAGGCACTTTGCTATACTATATATAATAGATGATGTTCATGAATGTGCCTTTGTCTATTTGCTCTATTTATACAGTAAATTTGGTATGTTCAATTGTTTTTGAATTCCTGTTTTGTTTTTCAAAAACAGATAAATAAATACACACTACCAATCACAATTTTGTGGAAAGTTTGGAAAAAAAAAATATATATATATATATATTTTTATAACATATATACTATAAAAGATTTCAATTCCAAATAAAAATTATTTCCGGAGGCTCATGTGACTGCTGAAAATTCAGCTTTGCATTAAATTCTATAATATATTAATATATAATATAATATATTAATATAATAATAATAATAATAATAATAATAATATATTTTATTTTAAATAGCAAAAGTATTTCACAATCTTACAAGTCTACTTTATTCTTGATAAAATAAAATGCAGCCCTGAGAATATAGGACTTCCCAAAATATTCCCAAAGGCCAAGAAACTTTCAAATGGTAGTATATGTAGAGATTATATATATGTAGATATATATATATATATATATATATATATATAAAAATACTGTTTATGACTACGTATTGTTGACATGGTGACTGTAAATCAAAAAATAATTAAATAGCCCAATGCTTCTTCTTTGTTCAAGTGAAAAGTTTTACTTACTGCATATATCAAATATACCCACCATACAAATAATATAATTTCTCTGTTCACACTGTTACACTTTTAAAGTAAGGGTTGAAGTGTGGACAGTTTTAGTTCTGTACTGAATTATTTGAGCTGAGTGTTCAGAATAACTCCAGATGATCAAGTGTTTCCAGACACACACAGATCTGCTCTGTCTTTTGGCAGAAAAAAACCAAACAAACCTCAAAAAGGCTAGCAGTGAGTTCCTCCAGCTCCTGCCCCAGCTGGTCTCTCACTTTAGAAAGCCTCTCACACTCCTCGTCTTTTAACTTAAGCTCCTTCAGACACATGCAATGACATGAACAGAATACACAAATGAAAAACCGAACAGAAAAACAGGGAATGTATGGCTCATTCTCATTTAGCCCATGATGTCAATGTAAAAGGGTGGATGACACAACACACACTATTACAGAGCCCCTTAAGGGGTTAGTTCAACCAAAAATGAAAAATCTGTCATTAATTACTCACCCTCGTTTCGTTCCAAACCCATAAGACCTTCATTCATCTTCGGGGACACACATTAAGATATTTTTGATGATATCAGAGAGCCATCTGACCCTCCATTAGACAGAAATATAACTGTTTGAGATCAAGAAAGGTGGTAAAAAACATTGGTAAAACAGTCCATGTGACATCAGTGGATCAACTTAAGTTTTTCACCGATACGAGAATCCTTTTTTTTGCGCAAAGAAGACAAAAATAACATCATATACTCAACTTCTTCTCCTATGACGTACGTCTTCCACCATTTTAGAGAATATTACTGCGTAAACGTACACTTTCTTCTCGGCGTAAACAGCCGCAGATTACGTACATTCGCGTGCTTTCACCCGGATATAAACAAGGCTGATTATATCAAATACGTTAAAGCTTGCGTATGCGGCGCGTTGAGATACTCTAAAATGGCGGAAGACGTAAATCACGGGAAGAGAGTAAATTATGTTATTTTGGTTTTATTTGCACAAAAAAGTATTCTCCTAGCATCGCAAAAGTGATGTTGATATACTGATGTCACACGCACAGTTTTACCGATATTTTTGCTACGATTCTGAATTTGATCAGGATAATTTGAGTTGTGTTGCTGTCTATGGAGGGACAGATGGCTCTCTGATATCATCAAAAATATCTCAATTCTTTTTTTGTTCCGAAGATGAACAAAGGTGTTATGGATTTGGAACGACACAAGGTGAGTAATTTTTGGGTGAACTAAGCCTTCAAGTTACATGGTAGTGGGAAAATTCTGGGTGATCGGAAAAATTCGGGATAGGAGAATATACATACATTTTTTTAATATTTTGCGTTCACTCGCAAAGATCATTCCATTCCCTCGCAAAACTTTTGCATTCTCTGGCATAACCAGTTGAGCTCAGTGGTTCAGACAGCTCCGTGCATTCATAATGGAGCAGTTCAAAGTTTTATTTTAAGAAATGCAGTCAGTACAAGGCACGGGTTTGACGTCTGTGAAAGACACCTGAAAAGCATATTACGCAAAAAAAGATTAGGTGTGTTCGACTTGAAGTGGAACGGTGTATGACATCAAAGTAACGCGAGAGCGATTATAACAAGCATATGGAACCATCAGCTGTCAAATGGTCTTGTGGTACTTTGATGTCATACACGCCGCTTCAAAAATGGATGCCAACAAAAGCGCGGAGCACCACGCAGATGCCTCACGAGAGAACACAAGTTTTGCAAGAGAACGCAAAAGATTTAAAAAAAATATTTTCCTTCCACCCACCCCGAATATTTTCCTCCACCAGGTCCCTTAAGGGGGCTCTGTACACTATAGTATTGCTTTACAAAAATAAATAAATAAATAAATGTATGGTTTTTGGGTGACATTTTCCAACCTGTGGTTACGGTCTTATTATTGTTAGCACAAATGATTGTTTTAGTTTAACAGTTGTTGTTGTTTTTTTACTGAAATACAGCTGAAATAAAATAAAATACATATGTTAGATAAATAAAAAAGTAAACTTTTTAAATTCAGTTAGCTTTCAAGGCAACATTTCTCATTTTTATTTGAGTTTTCAAGTGGAAGCAATACACTGATTTGACACTGAAATAAAAGTGAAAAAGAAATATAAAAATATCATAAAAATGACACAAGCATATAAAACTACAAAAAAAGTGACTAGATTTAAATGAAAATATAAAAAATAGCTAATTCAAAATATACTATAAGAATATAAAAATAACAACACTATGTTACACTGTGTTACATTAATATATGCTTGGGTTTCAAATACGGATTGGAGTCAGTATGTATGTATGTATGTTTATTTATCTATATACATTATGTGTAACTGATTTAATGCTGAATAAAATAATTTTCTTATTAAAATAACTGCTGTATTAAACTTTAAACTTATTAAAGAAAGCAAATTAATGAGTAAAAACTGTGTTCAACACAGTAATAATATTAATAACAATTATTAATAAATTAAGAACCAATAATAATCATGGACCAAATCAACATATTGAAATGGTTTCTGAAGGATCATGTGACACTGAAATTAATCTATTAAATCTATCTATCATTTAGTTTGCATAAACCCATACTTTTCTTATAAATCAACTGTAAGCTCAAGTTCAGACGTGCCTCCATCCAATCAACAACCGATTCATTAAATCAAACCCCTTATTTTTTATGTTTGATTACCAGTTTCAATTAAATGTAAAATCGCATCATGCAATAAAAGATCTGTCGCTATCTCGTTCCAACTTCAAAATGTCATGTAAACCATTAGTCTGACAGAAATCTTTCTAATCCAGTTTTACGAACTCAAACAATAAATCAAAAAGTCCACCACTAGTAAAATATCCAGAGCTGGGACTGAAAAAAAAACAAAAAAAAACTAAATAATTATTTTTCGAAAACTACATGTGAGGGTTTATATTTAGCAACCGGCTCCTGTCCTGTGTTTGTTTGTTGAACAAATTTCTCTCTTCAAAAAAGCTGCTATATTCAGATCATGTCACATTATTTCAGAAATACTAATGATGTGACATGATTTTTCTATAAAGGAAAATCATGTCAAACTGGATTAATAGATCAGATACATTAAACATCAGTGCTGGTTCCTCACTTCATGTCCACGTTCTTCTATCAGCATTGACTAGAAACATCCACTTACATAAAGAAAACAATATGAAATAACCAGGCAAACCTTTGTTTGACATGCCATTTATCATCAATTATCAATTTTGCCATTATCACTTACCCTCATGTCATTCCAAACCTGTAAATGCTTCGTTTATCTTTGGCACACAATTTAAGATATTTTGGATGAAAACCAGGAGGCTTGTGACTGTCCCATTGACTGCCAAACAGTTAACACTCTCTTGGTCCAGAAAAGTATGAAAGACATCGTCAGAATACTACCATCAGTGGTTCAACCGTAACGTTATGAAACTACAAAAATGTTTTCGGTACAATAAAAACTAACTAAATAACAAATTCAATCAACAATTTGTATCTTCTGGTTCAGCATAGCGCCACTTTGGAGAATATTCGCTGGACACAAAACAACGTACACTCTTCTGTGTCAACCGCTCGCTGGATACGTCTTCTATGTTTGTTTACGCTGAACCAAGAGACGTATTGTTGAATAAGTTTGTTATTTTGCTGGGGTGCTATGGCTAAACCACTGATGGCATACATTTCTGGGCCAAGACAGTGGAAATTGTTTAGGAGTCAATGGGACAGTCGCAAGCTTCCCAATTTTCGTCCAAAATGTCTTAAACTATGTTTAGAAGACCAACAAAGCATTTATGGGTTTGAACACAAACTTTAACGTATTTGACATCATCAGCCTTGTTTACAACCGGGGGAAAGTATGCGCATGTACGTAATCTGCAGTTGATTACCTAGTGGAAGGCGTACGCTTATGTTGTGATACTCTCTAAAACGGCGGAAGAAGGGGAGAAGAATGGTGGAGTTAAATTATGTTATTTTTGCTTTCTTTGCGCAAAAACAGTATTCTCCTAGCGTCGCAAAAGTGAAGTTGAGCCACTGATGTCACATGGACTGTTTTACTGATGTTTTTACTATGTTTCTGGATCTGGGATCATTTCAGTTGTATTGTTGTCTAATGGAGGGTCAGATGGCTCTCTGATATCATCAAAAAATCTTAATTTGTGTTTTCCGAAGATGAACGATGGTCTTATGAGTTTGAAATTACATGAGGGTGAATAATTTTCATTTTTGGGTGAACTACAACGTCCATTACATTAATTACATTCTGGGGTACTCTCCAAAATGGCAGAACATGGTAACTCAGGGAGAAGAATTAATGAATAAATTATGCTTTTGTTTCTTTGCACACAAAAGGTATTCTTGTAGCTTCGTAAAATTACGGTTGAACCCCTGATGTCACATGAACTATTTAACCAATGTCTTAACTACCTTTCTGGGCCTTGAACATGGTAGTTGCATTTCTGTCTAACGTAGGACTTATGGGTTTGGAACGACATGAACAAGTAATTAATGACAGAATTTTCATTTTGGGGTGAACCAACCCTTTAATGTGCAATACATGCTACTGCATTAACGAGTTAAGACTTTGTTTCATATCTCAAAAAGCTTATTGTGATTCACTAGATAGAAGGCACACTACAAATAACGTTTTGTTCACTGCACATAGCGACTGAACACAGCGTAAGACTAAACAATCTATTGGTTAATCAAAAAGAGAAGTAATCAAAAATAAGAAATCACCGTTTTCAACCCAGCCCTAGATATTTGTTTTCTGTTGTCCTAACCAGAGGCAAGTGATCTTTTCAGAGTGTGAAAATTGGTTTGTAATGCTCAGAATTTCTCATTTGTTTTAGTTAAATGCATCTGCTAAGTTAAACAAATGTAAGATCAGTGAATGCCATTGGTTTAGTATCTCACCCGTTGTGCTTTGGCGAGCTCTTCCTTTAGCTTCTCGTAGCCTTTCTCTCGGACCTCCATAACTGACGGACTTCTGAGACGAGACAGACTGTCTGTGCTCAAGCCCAGACCATCCTCTCCATCAGCTGACGGGACATTGCCATCCACTGCATCATCATTTCCACTGTGGAGACAAACAATTTGATTAAGAAACTTTCTCTTCTGTCTAAAAAGAGCTTTTATCGTAACTAAGGTGATCAATATTTTTAATGGATAAGCTTCCATAAAAATAAGAATTGTTCATTTTGATTTTATGATGACTTAAACGCCATCGGACCATCACAGAAAAAAACATTCAGGTACTTGTTAAAAGTTTGGAAACATTATTCCAATATTTTGTGTCACATGATCTAATTATACTAATATATACAGATTTTGCTGCTAACTTATATTGGTGCTCAGCTCTTAATATAGTTTTTTATTACTTTAAATGTTAAAAAAAGTTTCAGCTCCTTTATATTGTGTGGATTTGTTTTTTTTTTGGAGGGGGATTTTTTGTGGTTTTTTTGAGAATTAATTGTTGAATAGAAAATTTTAAAGCTTATGTGCTGAATAAATGCATTAATTTCTAACACAACACTCACAAATATTGAGTAGCACAACTGTTGTTAACATTGATAATAAGTAGAAATGTTTCTTTAGCAGTAAATCAGCATATTAGAATGATTTCTGAAGGATCATGTGACATGTGAGTAATGATTTCGGCCATCACAGGAATAATTTGCATTAACAACAAAAAAAAAAACAGTTTTTTTAATTGCAATACTATTTCACAGTATTAGTGTTTTTACTGTGTCTAAGTACTGTAGATCATGTACAAATGCGCATAAACTTTTGATGGCATCTCTTCAGAATAATTCAAAATACCTCTTTTTGATATTATTTTTGGCTTTTGCCAGATACAGTGAGACAGGAAACAAAAACGAGACACAGTGTTGCATCACTTTTGTATTTTGGTCGCATCACAAAATGACATTCGCTCGATCGTTCCTCATGTCGTTCCACCCCTGTACAACATAACTTTCTACTCTGCAGCATAAAAGCAGATATTTTGAACAATACTGGTAACAAAACATTTTTTTGTGACCAATGATTTTCTGGACGAAAAAAAACAATTCTCTCGAAATATCTTATGTTCCAGAGAAGAAAGAAAGTCATAGAGTTTTGAAACGACATGAGGTATACACACACACACACTTATTTATATATGTATATATATAGTCAGTTATTAAAATCAACTGACTGGTGTAGCTTGTCAAAATACATCCAGTTTAGACAGTGTTGCCAAGTCCGCAGTTTTCCCACAGAATTTGACTACTTTTACACTGTCACCACAGGTTGATTTTTTAGTTTAAAGGTTAAAGCAATCTTCCCAGAACACAATTTTGATGAAGGAGACCCCTGACGGAGTGGAAAACCATGGGCTTGTTTTTAATAGTGATTGAGCTAGTTTTGCTTCTTAGATCTAGCAACCCTGTTTAACTGACCTGCTGTTGATGAAGTCTTACCTGCCATTGAGGGTGTCCTCTGTGCCCAGGTGACAGGGGGTCGAGTACACAGGCTGGGTGGGCAGCTGGTCAGCTCTGAGAGCATTGGGTGCATTCTGGCTAGAAGTCAAAGAGTGTGTGCGGTACAGCGTGCTGGGTGGAGCGTTGTGCTTTGGGGGGTTTGGGTCTATAACGCCGTGAAGATCTGGGGTGGTGGGTGACGCCAGGTTCACCTCATGGAACCCTTCGAGTGGTTCACTGGCCATAGCCGCAAATATCTTCATACAATGATCTGTGCAAACATCAGGAGGATAAGTAGTTCAGTTACGAGAGTAAATAAAAGCTAAATGACCAAAACCATCTCATTAGGATGTGCACAATTACATATTTTTAAAAAAGATAAAGTGTAGTTTCACCCGTTAAGCGGCCAAGATCTTTTTATATATATATATATATATATATATATACACAATATAGCTATTTTTCTTTAAATAAGGTCTTTGTGATATCAAAATGTTGATACCATAAAAATTTCCACCAGTTTCAATATCACAAAAAACAAAAATCTCAAGATTGCTGAAGACAAGTAATCAGGCAGCGATTAAATAAGAATAAGAAACTAATAATAAGCAATACGATAAAAAACTACAGTAGAACAAAGGAATAAGATATTATACATACACCGTATAATACAAAAAAATGCATATTCTTCACTGCATAAATTAAATAAATATTTCTTATTATTAAAGTTTTAAAAAATATATATTCTTTCTTCTGTTGTTTGATTAACAGAGAGCAGGAATATTAAACTGCTGTCACTTTAAGAGCTATATACTGTTACACATGTTTTCTTTTCAGCAGTTTGCTTTCACTTAAGACCTAAATTACTGCTAACAAGGATGCTTGCGAAGACGATAGTCCAAAATCTCTACCGGTTCACACATTTCTACCAGCTAACTACATTAGTTAATACAAACTAACAATTAATAACACTTATACACGATTTACTAATCTTGGTTAAAGCTAATCAAAGTTTTAAGGTCAAAAGTTGTATTAGATAACATGCGCTAATACACCGTGAACTAACATAAAAAAATAATAATAATTTGCAGACATCTGCAAAGCTTAAAAACGCTGTAAAATATATTGCTCCATGTTAGATAATGCATTAACTAATCTTTAACAAATGGGACCTTATAGTAAAGTGTTACCAAGATAATAATTGTGTTTAATATTTGTTGGGCAAAGCACTGACACCAGCATAATATTATTATATATTAAGAGATAACAACCTGTAGAAACATATTATTATAACAGCAGAGAAATGTAAACATACCATTGTGATGAAGTGATGTGTAAAGCTGTAGAACTCAAGTCAGCAGGAAAACCACGTCTCGTAAACCACGTCTGCTTCCTGATTTGTCTTCACCTACAGACACACAAAACAAGAGTAAAAAAAGTGAGTAAAGCCAAGAAATAATAGCAGAATTCAAAGCGAAATGAAAGAAATATAAGGGGTAAATTACAACGCCCACTCTCACATTTAAACTGACCCAAAAATTAACATTCTGTCATCAGTTATGCTACTTATCTTCATGTTGTTTTAAACCAATAAGACTTCTGTACATCTTCAAAACCCAAATGAGTATTTTTTATGAAATTTACTAAATTTCTGTCCCAATACTGAAAGTCCATTTCACCAAAATTTCATAAAGTTTATGAAGGGGGAATTTTAACCTAGGTTGGACAAAAGAAGAGATTCCGAAAGAAGAGCTCCACATATGTGCGCTAATAGACGTTTATACAGTATGCAAGTAACTTAATTAATTCTATTCATCATACAAAGTGATTATGTCCTAGAAGAAGACTTGGATTAAACACCTGAGCACCATATGGATTAGCTTACGAGAAATGGAGAGACAGAAATCTCATGTCATTTTCCAAGTAAAATACCCTCATTTGTGTTTCACAGATGCGTGAAAGTCTGGCTTGGAATGACATTGAGGGCGGGTAAATGATTATAGTAATTACAAAACCATGACACAAAAGGACGTATGGGAATGTAGTGACAAATTATCTGAGTTTCCTGGCTCTGCACACTATAGACATTCATCAGTCGTTTTCATTAGATGATGTATTTACATACTATCGAGTAACGTGGGGATAGACATTTCTTCATGCTCCTCCAGGTAAGGTCGATAAAGTTATGAAGGTGTAAGATCAAGAGAAACATCAGTGCAGTGCGTCAAAATGTTTCACTTTTCATGTATGCCATGAAATAATCAACTCAGTATTTAGATAACATTATGTGCATAAGTATATATCTAGGCATTAGCGTTCAAACTCTGGGTGTGTGTCGTGAACACTAATAAACTAAACAGATATCTGATAGGCTGGATCTGTTCGCTCATCAAATATTGAGTCTTGCTGCTGCTGGAAGCAGTCCAGCTTATCTACACAAGCTCTTACTTTCTCCAGTGGAAAATCACTAGTTATCTGTAGCACAAGTGTTTATGATCTCATGTGTTGCTCCGAGGACAATGGCAGCCTTCATCACAGGAACTTGATCATTAATCAAATTCTTTGAATCATTACGTGACAGAATTCTTTTTACAAATTTGAAAGACTTCACACCAATCAGAAATGCATGAGTGCCAGTGCCCCATTATGTTTTTTTAAATTAGCTTTCATACAGTTCTAAGTGAATGAAAACATCCTGCAAAGTTTTAAATCTGTGTATAAAGTTATTGTCTCTCAAAAGAAAGAGTCGACTCTGAATCACTAAAACGAGTCTTTTGTAAAACGAGTCCCAAGCCGTTCCACTTTGACGTCAAAATGAATCATTAGCATACTGCCCACCCACTCAACGAAAATGCTAATTTATTCTTTGCCGCTAGGTCCATTTTTGTAGTGTTTAAAGCTCACCAACATTGTTTTAAATGAAATCGACCAATCACCGGTTTGGAAAAATGAATCGTTGAACGATTGTTTAGGAGTCATTGACCAAATAAGGTAAAAATTAATGCATATTATAAGAAAATGAAGACGTTTTTGACCTTGCATGTCATTTGGGACACCCAAAACCAAAATACGAACCTCTGATAACCCATAATAGGGGTACTTTAAACATCGCAATTGGTTACAGAGAAGGTTTTTGGTGGTAACCTATATTTTGATTGGTTATAGGGGGATGGTTTAAGTTCTTAAAATTAAACAGCCTCAGATGCTCTACATAAACGCAGGAAAAACTCTATAGTAATGCACAAATCTGTCCAGAATTCTGCATGGTTCTGATTTTGCAAATGGTTCAGTTTGCTGTGGCTTTTCTCAAATATTTGTACACTTGCATCAGAGGATTGTCCATCATTCTGGGTGGTAAAAATGATATTAAGACATTATTAGCTTTTTCCACCTTTTCATTTTTAATCATGAACTTACAGGACAAGTATATAGGCTAAATTATGCATTCATTTATCAAGAGAACAGACTCGCTTTTTAGTTAATGAATGAACAGAACGTTGTGGCGTGCATCTCATCCAATAAATCACAATAAGCAAAAGAAGTCATAATACTACTAGTTACACAACAGTAAATATATGAATGAACAGCAGAAGGTGTGTTAAAGATACAGTACAACTTCTACGACAAAATTCGTATCATGTCTCAATCAAACAATCAGTCTTTTAATAAAGACACCAGTGACACAGCTTGTAAACAATGTCAAGTAATGTTGCGTTACCTCAGAAAAGCCATTCAGTGACCATAAACTTGTTCATCCATTCTAACCCAGCCTATCTGTCTTTAAAATAATGATCAATATTGTAAATTGACTATCATGAATCTGTCCCCTGATGAATAAACATTCAGATAAATGTTAGTTAGTAGCTTCCCTCGTTGACTTTCCTCATATGTCTGTCTGGTGCTGTCACATGTAGCAACCGTGAAGCATGTACAAATCACACTGTTTATGTATTGTCACGAGGTGGCATTAGGTCATCTTCTTGAGTAACCAATGTCAGATGAACACATTCACTTATGTCTCCAAAAGACAGACGCAGACAGTATTTGTAATATTAAGACTAAATTAATACCACTTCTGTGTCTGCAGCTCAG
>JAUMHE010000046.1:14939056-14950334 GCA_032359235.1 Enteromius mattozi
CAGCTAGACTGGCTACCTCATGTTCATTGTCAAGCTAAAAAGATGTCAAAGAAACTGTTCAGAACAGGCCACTTGCATTTTAACTCTCCATTGTTAATTGCAAATTGCAATGTTGCACTTTATTTACTTTTCAAAAGGCTTGTAAGCTACAGTTTGCACTGTTTCAATAAATGGAACTAATTTTCTCAACACTCTTTCCGTCACTCTGTCTCTTTTAAATCTATCAGAAAATGATGTAAGCGTATCGAATTATGTAGAATCGTATCAAATTATATCGAATTGTATCGTTGGCTAAATATCGTGATATATATATATATATATATCGCATCGTGAGCGGAATATCGTGTATCTTATCGTATCGTGAAATTAGTGTATCGCTACAGCCCTAATTTCAACTCAGCATCCAGCTGTTTAACCAGAGCTGCATCGTTCTGCCCTAACATACTAAAATAATGTTTATATTAGTATTAACGATACTTTAGCATTATATGTAACTTATTCTCTTAAGGGTACGTTCACATGAAGCGTCTAAAAACAACTGGAAAACGCTAGGCGAGTCGCTTCCTCCACCAATTTCAAAGCGCTTGGGCGCTCGCGCTTTTGTAGTGTCTGCTGTTACTAGGCAACCATGAAGGCACTGTCAGTTACAAAATCATTTCTGCTTTGGATTTTAAACTGCGGGCCTCCATTGAAAATAAAGAGCTTGCGCGCGCAAAACGCCTGCATGTGAATGGCCCCTAAGCCTTTGGTGACACATAAACATCACAAAATTAAATTGTGGATCTCTCCCTTGTCGTCTTCTCCCATGCGGATGCGCCCTCAGTGGATGGCGCACACGGTCTTCTGGTATGTCACGCGCGAATCGTGCCACAGGATGTCTAAACGCGTCTTTGCATTGACTTAACATGGAAATCACTCGCGCTTAACGCTTCATTCGCGTGTGGTGTGAACGCAAGTTTGTGTCAAGTTTGCTTCTCAAAGTGCGGTAGAAAATTAACTTTGACGTGCACGGCACGCGCAAGCTGCACGCTGATTGGCTGTTGTCGTATTGTTCTGCTGTGTGATTGGCTCTTAGATTAATCCATATCGAGAAAAAAATGTCTAGAGCTTAGCATCGTTATTAAAACAAAATAAATTGCGATTCGATATGATATCGTTTATCAGCCCAGCCCTAGTCTCTGGTGACATCAGTTTGACGGCTTGGGCATGAGCATGACATCATTAACCACGCCTGAACTGTCAGTTCATTTCGAAATGGAATGCCTACTTTACTATAGGGCTTGGCAAAAAAAAAAATAATAATTTTTTTTTATATATCGTTTTTTTTTTTTTAAATGTGGTCAATTCAAAATCGATTCTCAAAGACCACAAATCAATGTATTTCCAACTTCCGGTATGGCGCTGGAGCGAGTGGCAGTGTAGATTGCAAGCTCCCAGACAAACGTATTTTATTCCCCGAATTTAACCTGATATATTTTTTGAAATCAACGAACAAACATGGAGGGGGATAAACAACGAAAGGCTAGAAGTAAATTATCTCAAAAACCTGAGAAAAATGGGAAACAAATGACGGAAAGCGAGAACACCGCTGGTGAGTATGAGGCCGAAGATTCCCCTCAAGCGTGTATCGGTGCTATATACACTGAAATAAAAGCTATCCGTTCGGACGTGAAGTCGGAATTAAACAACTTTAATGAGACGCTTCTTACAGAAATGAAAACTGACTTGACAAGCTTCAGAGCGGATATCAACCTTAAACTGGATGAAATCGCCACAGACTTGAAAGACGCGATGGGTAGACTGGAGGAGGCCGAACAGAGAGTGATGGAATGGAGCGCCGGAGCTAAAACAGTGCTATGTCAAACCCTTGAAATCCAACAAAAAATGCAGACAAAACTGACAGATATCGAAGCAAGATCTCGGCGAAACAATATACGTTTACATGGAATCCCGGAGGAGGCCGAAGGGAACAACATACAGGAGTTTATTGAAAGTTTCATCAAGACGGAATTATCCCTGACCAACACTGAATTTGGGATACAGCGATGTCACAGGGCGCTCGGCCCGAAGCCACCACCGAATGCTAATCCTCAATCGGTTGTGATTTACTTTCTGGAATATAAAACCAAAGAATTGGTGCTCCGTTCAGCTTGGGAAAAAAAAGGAAGTTCATCTGAATGGTAAACGAGTGTACTTTGACCAAGATTACCCCGCGGAAACTCAGAGGATGAGGAGGGCATTCGCTCCAATCAGGAAACTTCTCAAGGAAAAGGGTCTCCTTTTTCAGACACCACCCCCGGCTAAACTTCGCGTATTTTTTGAAGATGGTCCAGTTGTTTATAATAGCGTAACAGAAGCGATGGAAGATCTGCAAAAGAAAGGAGTGACTTCTGCTAGCATCAGAGAGGATCATTCCGTCGCACCGGCATCGACTGAGAAGCTGAGCAAAATCTCCTGGGAGACAGCGGGCGCAAAGCAGCGGCGCGGCCGAGAGGCACACCTGGAGAAAGTGCGGAAAAGGCTCCAGGATTTCCGTAGGGACATTGGAGATACTGAATGACTTTCTCTCAGGGTAAAATCAGTTAACATTAATTGTTATAGCTATTATTAAAACTACCAAAATTATATAATATGGACAATATCCATTCAAAAGCTCTAAACCTCTATACGATTTGAGTTACGTGGAAAATAATTTTGCCCCAAGGGTTTATTTGAGTTCTAGCCTAATAGATTTATAAATGGAAAGAAAAAAGGGATATTTTGTCTGGGAGTTCCTGGAAGAATTACGTCCCACTAAATGCACTGATTTATAATATCGGAATGCACTGGGAAGGCCCTTCGTTAACCGAAGATTTTCCTTTCCAAACAGAAGTTACTTTGGAAGAAACTTTGATCATGGAAGTTACTGTTATTTTTACATTTTATTTTTTCTTGTTCTGTACTAATTGTTATAATGTATCGATCACCCAGGGCTTACAGTTTGATAATGTACATGATGATACATGTCGCACCAAGAATATAGAATAATATCACTTAATGTTAACGGGTTACAAAATCCCATCAAGAGAAGTAAACTCATAGCGAAGATGAAAAGAGAGAACCAACATATAATTTTTTGGCAGGAAACTCATCTGGTACATTCTGAACATGAAAAATTAAAAAGGTTTGGATTTAGAAATACTTTTTACTCATCATATAATAAGGGGCATGCAAGAGGAGTTGCAATATTGGTATCAAATAATGTGACTTTCCAGGCTACCAACCAAATTACTGATAAAGAGGGATGTTACATTCTGGTGAAAGGGATCCTTGATTCGAGAGAAGTAACACTATTTAACATTTATAGACCACCAGGACAGGATAAAGTACTAATTAAGAAAATATTTGACTTAATAAATTCAGAAGTTTCGGGCACTCTTATTTGTGGGGGGGATTGGAACGTACAGCTGCGCCCTACCTTGGACTCTTCAAATCACTGTTTGTTAAGAGGATGCTAAAGGCCACCGGCCTGTTTGATATATGGAGGGAACTCCACCCATTTAGTAGACAGTTCACCTTCTTCTCCCATCCTCACAAGGTCTACTCTAGAGTTGATTATTTTTTCATGTCTCACTCAGAGAGGCACAGAATTATAGATTGTGAAATAGGAGCTAAAGATGTTTCTGATCACGCGGGACTGTATCTGAGACTTCATCTTGATGTTCAACCCAAAAACACTATTTGGAGATTAAACACTAGCCTTCTGAATGATCGCCAATGTATCGAATACATTAAAAAGGAAATTAAGGACTACATTAAGTTTAATAATAACGAGGATATGTCACCATGTGTTATATGGGACGCTGCCAAAGCAGTGCTGAGAGGAAAGCTCATAAAATGGGCGTCGAGGAAAAAAAAAGATAAACAGATGTTAATGAATATCTTAACAAATAAATTAAAGATACTGGAACAGAAACACATCGAACTAAATAATCCTGAATTACTAGATGAAATAAAAATAATAAAACAACAAATAAATAAGATTCTTGACAAACAAATGGAGATTAAACTCAAATATGTTAAACAGAACTATTATGAGAGCTAAAAGAATGTTAGCTTGGAAACTTCGTAAACAACAAACAGAAAGGTCAATTTTTAAAATCAAGGACCCTGAAACTAATGTAATGTGTTATAAACCAGAAGAAGTATCACAATCTTTTGAAAATATTTATAAAAAACTGTACAGTCAGCCAGAAGCAGCGGATACCTCAATTATAAAAAGTTTTTTGGAGTCTTTAGATTTACCCTCAGTAGGAGTGAAACAAAACAAATTGGTAACACAAGAAATTACAGAAACATAAATTGATAGTGCAATATCAAACTTAAAAACAAATAAAGTACCAGGGGGGGACGGATATCCAGCAGAGTGGTATAAAACCTTTAAGGAATTACTGAAACCCATGCTTCTAAAATGTTTTAACCATATTCTTAGGGGAGGGGAAACCCCAATGTCCTGGAAACAAGCTATTATATCAGTAATACCAAAGGCCGGAAAAGATAGGACAGAATGCGGCTCATACAGACCTATTTCAGTTTTAAATATAGATTACAAAATATACGCATCAATATTAGCAAAAAGATTAGAAGACATAGTTCCTGAATTAACTGATACTGACCAAACAGGATTTGTTAAAAATAGGCAGACACACGATAATGTCAGACGTGCTTTATTTTTACTTGAGAATATGAGTAAACATAATTATAAATCTTTGGCAATTAGCCTTGATGCTGAAAAAGCTTTCGATTCAGTGCGATGGGAGTATTTGTACCTGGTACTGGAACGCTTCGGCTTTAATAAAGAAGTTATAGGAAGTCTCAAACCGCTATATCATTTACCAACAGCCCAAATTAAAATAAATGGTAACGTCTACAGTTCATTTACACTGGAGCGGGGATGTCGTCAGGGATGCCCCTTAAGTCCCACCCTTTTTGCTCTATTTATAGAGCCATTAGCTCAGGCTATTAGAGAACATACGGAAATTCTAGGCATTCCAATGGGAAAATCAGAACATAAAATATGTCTGTACGCAGACGATGTTCTTGTGACTATTTCTGACCCAGATTCTAGTTTACCTAAACTTATGTCTTGTCTTGAACAATTTGGTTGGTATTCGGGATATAAACTAAACTTACACAAGACTCAATGCCTTTCTTTTAATTATCTACCACAGGAAAACATAAGTAATAAATATAATTTTGAGTGGAAAACAAAGAATATTAAATACCTGGGGATTATTATACCAAAAAATTTGACCAAAATGTATACAAATAATTATGGCCCTATGACAAAGAAGATAAAAGCAGACCTGGATAGTTGGACTCCCCTACCTTTAAGTTTATATAATCGAATAGAAATTATAAGTATGAATGTGCTACCGCGACTGCTGTTTCTTTTCCAATCTCTACCTATAGAAATACCCAAAAAACAATTTATAGAGTGGAATCAAATGATTTCGAGATTTATTTGGAACAATCTGAAACCCAGAGTGAGACTTAAAACACTACAGTTATCAAAGGAAAGGGGAGGACTGTCTCTTCCGTGTCTGGAGGATTATTATAAAGCAGCACAATTAAAATATCTAGTTAGCTGGTGTACTGATGATTATGATGCAAAATGGAAAGAAATAGAATTCAATCAGTTGGACTTTCCTCTTCCTTGTTTATTAGGGGACAAAATAACTTTGATTAAGCACTCTAACAAATTAAGCACTTGGACATTGGTTCCTCTTAATATTTGGTTTAAAGAATGCAAAACACTGAAGTTGGAGAAACACGCTCAGCTGTTAAGATGGGTGGCATTTGATAGAGACTTTAAACCCTCTCAGATGGACGCACGTTTTAAACAATGGATTTGGAATGGTATTACTTCATACTGTACAATCTCATCCAAGACAGGTTTAGACAGCTTTCAAAATCTCATTGATACATATAACTTAGAGAAACAGGATTTCTATAGATATTTACAGCTTAGAACTCACTTTTAATAAAAACATAAAAAATAAGGAGGGAATCGATCTGAGTCTCATTAACATTTTTGTTGCTGCATATAAAGGTAGTATTCATAAGAAACTAATATCAAGAATATACGCAGGCATACAGTCCACCAAGTCTCTCTCTACCTTATATGTTAAAGAGAAATGGGAGGAGGCGGCGAATATATTTCTGTCAGAAGAAGATTGGACAAATATTTGCAAAACACAATATACTACCTCTGGTCAATGGAGAGAATTCTCATGGAAAAATATGATTAGATTCTTTATCACTCCAAAAAGGAAATACTCACAGAATGGTAATTTAGATTCTGCACGTTGCTGGAGAAGATGTAACAATTTGATGGCTGATTATTATCATATATTCTGGAATTGCCCAGCAATCCAATCTTATTGGGTATCGGTGGTTACTGAAATTGAATCAATACTGGGTTTTGAGATTGATCATAACTTTGGTACTATATATTTAGGAAACATACAAATTGACCTTAACGCACAAGACAAATACCTTCTTAAAATACTATTAGCTGCTAGTAAAAAAGCAATAACCAAGAAATGGTTGGAAGAGATAGCACCAACAAAGGATGAGTGGATAGCAATAGTGGATAACATGTTTGAAATGGAGAAACTCACTTTCTCCTTGAGACTAAACATGGATAAATTTGATAAAAATTGGTCAAAATGGTTCATATATAAGAAAATATAATAAATAAATTGCTAGGAAATACTTTGCAATGAGTGTGAACCCCCTCCACCTATTTATATTTTTTATATTCATATACATATATGTATATTATACGTGTGAAATATTTTGTTTTGACCGTACATTGCAGATTTTAAAGAACTGAATTATATGGACTTGAAAGAACTTTTGTTGGTGTTTATGCTTATAATACAATACCATTTGCGGGCGCGGTGGTTTGGGGGGGTTGATGGGAGTGTAACCTGTACTATAATATCGAATGTATAAGAATGTAACAATTGTATGTGATGCCTAGTCTAATCCACTAGGTGTCACCCCCTTACTTGCCTTGCGCGATGTTACAAAGATCGTTAATCATTCATTGCTTAAAATGGCAGATTCAGGTGCGTTCAACATCATGTCAACATCACCTTCACATAAAAAGTCAAAGGTATGGAAGCATTTTAGATTTTGTAAACACGATGACAAAGATACTGTGGACAAGAACAAAGCTGTATGCCTGGACAGGTTTGTGGCTCTTAATTTCCTTTTATTAGGTAACCATTTGTAATTTTATGTTCATTGTTCATTTTTATGAATGTAGGATTTGTTTTAAATCTATTCATTCATATAGTCAGATCGAATCGAGAATTGAAATCAAAAATCGAATTGAGAGCTTGAAAATCTAAATATGAACATCTGAATCAACACCCAGCCCTACTTTACTACATGCAATCAATTCGCTGAAGAGAAAACAAGCCACTTCCTCTTTTCCTCATTCAATATTCTGTTTCTTTCAGAAGTACGTCACAATATGGAATTAAAAATTAGTCACAAATTTCCGGTTCACGCCAGCTTAGTGTTTTAGAAAAATATGTTTAAAATTGCAAGTCTCATTACTTTAGAAAGAATTAATATTTATTTGACCAAAAAGAAAAAAAGTGGTCGCAGTTACTTTTAGTGCTTGTGTGTGTTTCTTCAACAAAATATTGAATTTCTGTGGAGCTGAAATTTTTTCGTAATGGTCAAATGAGTGAGTTCAGTCTTGAGAATGAAAACGAACCTGTTTGTTCCTCAGTATCTTCTTCTTCTTTAACTCTGAAAGCTTCTTCAATCTTCATGTCGTCCTCTCTCTTCTCTTTAATAAAGGCCATTTTTATATACGCGTCACATGGATCTCAGCTGCTTCAGGAGGAGTTTTTCTGTGTGTTTGGACACTTTGTCCTGTTTAAGATCAAAATAATTAACAGAAAGAAATATAAATGCAAACTGAATCTCCGGTGTGTCTCAATCAGCTCCCTAGTTCAGTAGTAAGATGGAAACAAAAACTAGCAATAAGAACACAATTTATAGTTTCACGTTTACATTTGGTATTTTCTGATTAGTAGGTTGTATTTAATACACTGCAAAAATGCTTTGACCCTTTATCGGGCAAGGAACTATATTTGGTAACTTAATCGATCATTCATTTATAGCGCCTTTCCGTGAACTCGTGTAAGCGCATGGATTTCTTCCAGCCAATCAGCAGAATCAGTCTACGTCACAACACCGTGGCATATTCTTTGTTTTCAGTCGATCTAAACTGTACATTTTTGAATATATCCAGCTTTTGGAAAACAAGTGACTTTGGCAAATTAAAAAAAAAAAAAAAAAGGAAAGAAAATAAAAAAAATGAAATGAGAAATGTTTCTAAATAAATATATCATTAAGTTTATATACATTTTATGTATTTATTTATATTTTATATATGTGTTTAACATTGTTAATATATGCACTTTTTGGGAAAACAGATCATTTACCTAGATTTACAACATACAATTATTTTTATTATTTTTTTTAAGTCACAAAAGCTCAAAAGTCTTGTAATAGCCTCCGATAACATTCCAGGGTTGAAATTATGAATTTCCAATTATTTCAGTGAGTGCCCTATAAAGGGTTACGGACAGATTTTTTTTGTCTTGTTTCCAGCCAAGATATCTAAAAATTCTTAAATCAAGAAGAAAAAAATGTCTTGCTTTCAGAAAAAAATTATCTTATTTCAAACAGAAAACAAGATTATTTTGCTAAAAAAAAAAACCAAGGTATTTTTTTTATCTAGTAAATACTTCTCGATTTAAGAATTTTTAAATATTTTGGCTTGAGACTAGAAAAAAATCTAGCCTTGAAAAGCATTTTTTTTTTTTGCAGTGTAGATTAAAACATCTGCATTTGTGAAAGTTGTCATTAAGTATGTTTGTGTTTGTGAGCTGGAGCTTCAAAACAGCGAATCGTTGATTCAGTTGACTCGGGGTATAAAAATAGCTCCGTCTCTCCATCACTGCTCGCCAGAGACTGAATTAATGTTTATGATAAACTGAAAGCGAAATGAGACGCAGCTTTTCTAGAACTCGTGCGCTGAGGAGCTTACTTACACAAGATATAGTTAACTAGATGTTGCATTAAATAATGATTTACCCCACATTTTTTAACACATTTCCGAAACGAACTGTATTTATCTACTAAACAATTAAAATCACACACCCTCATCTTCAGCCAGATCACAGACGCAAGAGCGCGGCTCAGCCTTATGACGCCATAACACCCGACCAAAATAAAAGTCTTTTTGGCCGAAATCACTTATTCGCTTATTGAGTTCACTTGAAGGATGAGTCTTGAACTTGAAATCAAAGCTGTAAGTTGAGCTTTATATTTAGTTTTGTCTTATATCTGAATGTAAGCAATTAAAGTGTTTGTAAATTGTAAAATGCAAAGCATTGTTGATATTTTAAACAGATCACATAATTTGTAATGTTTTTTCTGGTTATAATGAGAATTGAATTAGGTTTATTAGGAAATGTAATGTGGGTCTCTACTGGTATTTTATGGGCTTTTATTGGTAGCTTGTTAAAACTGAAGTACAAACATTTTTATTTTAATTTACTCCTCAAATCAGCCCTTTATAGCAGATACACACTGAAAATTAGCTAAAATATTGTCTTCTATAGTCTTAATTAATTAGGTATCAAGGATAATATGGTCTTTGATATCAGTGTAATGTGCTTTATTATAAGCAATAAAATACCGTTTTTGCAATATTAAATATGGTTATTTAATATTAATAATAAAATATATTTATTTTTAAAGCATCTGCTAAATTACTAACTATACATGTAATATTAGTATTAAAATATAACAATACATTGATTTGTTGATTCTCATTTTTCTTTTTTTTAAAGTGAACAGATCAGTTAATACAAGGTGCAATAACCAGTTTATTAAAAACTTAAGAGGTATATTCATCAGAAAAATAATAATAATAAAAAAGCCTTATAATTTTTACTTAAGATAAAAGTTAAGAGAACAAAATGCAGTTATGGCTGTAGTAAACTATAGAAGTGTCACAGTATGCAAGATCTACTGAGAGGAAACCCAAAATCCTAAAGTAGTTTTTCATATCACTCCATATTCTAGATATTCCATAATGACAAAACAAAAACAAGATCTGAGATCAGCAAAATGGCCGTGCCAACACAAGTGTAGGGACAACTCTGTAAATGTCATTCAATGTCCCAGTCAGAGCCTGGATTTGAACCCAACCTAACTCAACATGCCCATCCATTAATAAGTATTGTACTGCAACATTAAAAAGTGAATTAATCTCCAAATATGGGTCTGAATATTCTGTATGTGGTGTGAATATTTTGGAACGGCACTTGATTTTTAGGCTCTTTGCAGCACTTCCTTTTATGTTCTGCTGCAGTTTAATGTTGTGGCTTCTGCAGCAAGATCCTCTTTCTCCATAAAACATTCATCTCAGTTTATGTTAGTAAACAAATGGAAAGTGTTTACCATTCATTAACTCATGTTTGCATTATTTTTGTAAGTCTTATTGTTTTCGTTTCTTTATGTAGCTATATTTTCTTTTTTGGTAATCTTGCATTTGGTACACCTCATGTACATCTTGCTTTTGCAGCCCTTATTTCTGCATCTTTCTGCATGGTTGATATCTACCATCTCTGGCATGTGGGTGGCTCCTAGTCTGCACACAGATGGTTCTGGTTGTGGGATCCTCTTTTTAGTTGGTGGCTCATGCTCTTCTTCACTTTTTTCACTGCTGTTATCCAGTTCTGGACATTCCTACAGCTCTTCAGCGAGGTGCAATTTGAAGTCCAGGTATGGTTTGGTGTTCTTTGCTGGTTTGTTGAGTGCTTTCATGTCAGACTTGTACTGGATTCAGGCGTTTGTGATGGCAACATCAAAGAAGTGATCAATTATGCGCATTGTCCATTTCTTAGACCTATTTGACATGCGATAAAAACTCAGCATGTGGTCACACAAGTCCACACCACCCATGTTGTCGTTATACTCCTTGATCACTGCTGGTCTTCTCACCAGGACATGGGCTTTTTCTTTTTTGGACCATCTGTTGCAGTTACCTTCAGGATCTTTTCCATGAACCGTGGAAGCCATTATCACTGATTTGTTGTCATACCATTTTGTGATTGCCAGTTCTGGGGTGTATTCCAGAAAGCTTGGTTAACTTACCATTTGGTAAAACATAACCTCTGGGTTGATTGACCCCAAACCC
>JAUMHE010000046.1:15023343-15034083 GCA_032359235.1 Enteromius mattozi
ATCAATGTTTCTGGTTCCTCGTGTTTTATTTTCCATGTTTCTGGTTCCTCTTGTTTTATTCTCCATGTTTCTGGTTCCTCGTGTTTTATTTTCCATGTTTCTGGTTCCTCTTGTTTTATTCTCCATGTTTCTGGTTCACTCGTGTTCTCCTCTCTCTCTTCTTTAACAAACATCATCTTCATAGCAGCAGATCTCAGTTCAGATGATACTCCTCCAGATATTCCTGCTTGCTTCAACACTTAGTCACGACTGTAAGGTGAGAATAATACAGGTATTTACTTAGGTGATTCAACTTTTTTTTATTCATTTACAGAAACTACCAAACATTTCAAATCAAACCAGCATCACGGCAAAACAACAGAACAACAGTGAAACTAATCTTATTCCTCTGAAGTTTAATGGTGGTTGGAAAAAAGTGATCTGCACAAATAAATGAAAAGGAATAAATGGTTTCAACGACAACATAAACAAACGTTACTGTGCATTCGTGCTTTTGTGGCCCTAACTTAACTTCCGGTAAACATCCAAATGGAACCAATAACAACAGCTAAGTCCTTTCTAGAGTAGATAATTTTTTTGATTATTTTATTTAAAATGCAGACTCATTCTCTGCCAGCAGGAGGTGCTTTAAGCACGAGAAACGAGAGGTTTCCTTGGTAACGGCTGTAGACAAAGCAGCTCTGAGCTACAAACACTGCCTTACATGCAAAATGAAATGAAAATGACATGTACTAAAGACAGTCTTCCTTCAGAAATACAGTGATATAAAAACACCCACGCCTCGGTTTGATCATTAAACGTGCATTACGTGCTCATGTTTATTCAACGAAGCCTTTTGGAAAATCGGTCGGTTTTTATATCGTGGCAGGTCGCCACAAATAAATAAATGTTTGGGAAACACATCCCACAGAACAATAACCTGAGACCAACTTCATTACTCGTCATTAGCTGCGTTTGTTCCCCGCGACACTAATCAGACGCTAAAAAGAAAACACAGACCGGTGTAGCAGTCCATTCTGTTCCCTTCTGGAATTCCTGTTCCCCCTCTACACGCTGACAACTTCCGCAAAGACACCGAAGCGCCACTGGATGTACGGAGAGCCAAATGGGACAAAAGTTTTGGCGCAACTTTCATGTGTGCTGCTACACTACAGCGTTTTTATTATTCTTGCAATCGTTCCTTTGTTTTTGTCTAATGTCTGAGTTTATGCAGTTTAATTTTTTCATATATAGGATAATCTGTCGGCGCAGACATCTTCTTGAGTCATCAATGTGCCAATATTTGATTTTTAATTAATTATATTTTAAGCACCACGAAACTGCTCGTCCCCACAGCCATGTACAGAGGGCAAGTGCTTTATTTTGATGTCGAAAACAGGTTTGTCTACCATTTCAAATATATTATACACATTTACAATAAAACAATGTTGAATAAATCTTATAAAAAAATATTCAAGTTTTATTTAAGTCACTGGTGATTCTTTGTGTCACTGGTGTGACTGTGTTTTTATGTCACATTAAATAAAAATAACATTCATAATAACTTCTAGTTATAAACTAATAGCTCTAAATAAGGTAACACAAGTGACAAAAATGGTCTTGAAATAATTGCACAAAGTAAAGTAAAATAAAATAAAAATTAAGCTGTCATTTTGATAAAGTCAAAAGGTAATTTAATAATGTGGTCTAAGTTTAAATGTTAGGAAAAATAAATACATTTTAAAACATCTTACCCTACCAAGTGGACGTTTCTGTAGAATGATCCTAAACTTGATGCCTCATATTATAGACTATATCTAATATATTATAATATTTAATCTATCAGTCCTCTAACTAATAAATTCATGACATATATTGAACCTGAACACTTGTTTTCAAAAGAAATACAAGATGTGAGGGTAAATACACAGCTGTTGTAGTATCTATAGCCTAATTTCTATTCTTGCTGGCGTTGTCAATCTTAACAATGGATCCACAAAAGTTTGAAGTAATATTCAGTTATAAAACTCAAGGAATTTACCTGTTTGGCATTAAAAAAACAAACAAAAATATGTCATTCGCAGACGTACTTCCATCTTCCAAGTGATATTCATATACTGACAATAACATATAAATGTCACTTGATATGAAGTTAATACTTGTCTTGTGCTAAATTGACTTTCCAGCAGTTACAATGGTAAACAATACCTGTTCTTCAATGTCATTTTATATGGGCCTATTTCTTGCGTTGGGCCTTCAGAACATCTTTGATAGTAGTTGTTATTATTATTTTTATTGTTGTTTTTAACCATGAAAGTTATTGTCATGCCTTTTGATGTGCATCACTTTCATTAGTGTAAAAAAAACACACCCTGTCCATCGTACTGTACCTTGTAGATGACCTAACTAACACTTTTGTGAGGAGGCAGAAACAGTTGATGACTGAGACGCTGATGATCTCTGGGTAACCTTTTATTTTTATTTAAATTGGTGTGGATGAATGGACTACTAGATTTGCTGACAATGTTACTAAAATGTTGAGATGAATTTATTTCTTTTTATTTTATAGATTTCCTGTGATTACTGTGGGTGATGGTTCCAGATGGGTTGTGTTAATAATCCACCCACAGAAGAAGACTACAAATGCTTTTCTTGCAATAAAACAAATTGAATTTTTGTGGTCTTATTTTCTTTTTTTGTAAATTGTTACACCTGCTGCAAAATGATTCTCTTTATTTCACTCTTAAAATTAAGTGACATTTAAAAACACCTGTGACAGACACTGTTTCAAATAGGCCTGCGCTAGATAGAATCAAACACAGGAAAAACCTAGCTTCTCAAATCTATTTTTACGTTTCGGAGAAAAGAGGGTACTTTTTGATCCCTTTTGCTTCCCGTACATGCAGCTGTGCTTCAGGAGTACATTAGTTCTGACAATTTAGTATGAATACGTAAAGGGGAACAGACATTCTGAGGGGAACAGAATCGACTGATACACCGGAAGTTAACTTCCAAGATAGCACACATACGTCTGCAAGATGTCTGTTAAAGATCTCTTGATCTGGAAAGCATCTGCTGTCTACAAACGTCTGGCAGATGTCTTACATAAACATCTTAAAGAATAGCTTAAAAGTGACTCTTTATCTTAGTGAGGAGGCAGGGCTGGAAATATGGCATAAAACATTTGCAAACAAGCGAGTCAAATAGAACAAAATCATCACTTCCTGATAAACTGGCACTACATACTACATCATTAAGAAAAGTCGGAGAATATAATAATTATCCTATATAATAAAGTTTGCACCTCAGAACGAGCAGACAGTTATTTATTTTGTTTGGGAACACAGTCACGCAAGAGTTCTTGGAGGCAATTATACAGACTTTTCTTGGGCCTTGGGCTTTTCCGAATGATCATAAGAACATTTCAGATGCTGTGGAACAAGAATTTATTTGCAAAATGCATTTCCATGTCCTATCATTCGCATTAACCGTTTTAACCCTTATTAAACCTTTTAAGTAAAAAATCACCTCAAGAAAGCATAAACACTTTTTTGCAAATTAAGGCAGTTTTATTCGAAATTCAGCATTTCCATCATTCTTTTCTTTGGATATATTTCAAAACGTGCATAAAAGCAGAGTAAGGGAAACATGGCTAATGACACACACTCACTCGGTTTAGTATAGGGCTGCACAATATACCAACATCAAAAAACAAACTGCAATATTCTTAGTGTGAGTTTTAAATCTAATTTAAATTGTTATAACAGTGAGGGTGAGAATACTGCAACAATATATATGTATACCTCTCTATTTCAAAAAATTGACCCTTTTGACTGGTTTTGTGTTCCAGGGTCACATGTAAGATTTCTCTCCGGTGTGAATCCTCTCGTGTCTTTGCAGGTCTCCTGGCCGTGAGAATCTCTTGTCACAGTGTGAACACGTGTAAGGTTTCTCTCCGGTGTGGATCCTCTGGTGCCGTCTCAAATGTTCAGCTAAAGTAAAAGTCTTTTTACACTCAAAGCACATATAATCTCTCTGACAATCATGTTTTTCTGATGTACTTTCAAATTGTCTATACATGAAAATCTCTTTCCACATAAATAACATGGATGTAGCTTTTCCTTTTTATGAATGTTCAGGTGTTTCCTCAGGACTGAAGCCCACATAAATGTTTTCCCGCACTGATCACATGTGTGCCGCTCCCCTCCAGTGTGGATGATCATGTGATATCTTCAATCAACTCTGTAACAGAATGAAATAAAAACAACAACAACAGTAAGTTTCTCAATAACTTGTATAAAAAAAAAAAATGCTGAAAAATTAACCCTGATATAACAACAGAAAGTAAACAGTTTCACTACAAAATGTTTATAATTTTGATGTCATTTTATAAAATTATACAAAAGGTGAGTGGAAAAGTAGTCTAACAAAACTGTCAAATCTAAATATAAGAGGATGCAATCCTACACTCTATCAGTTCTTGCTAATTATTGACATTTATTGTTATAAGCACAAGAAACATTTTCAGTCCACAGGCAGAAATTATTAGTTTTAAATTATTATTAGACACAAAACTCATGTATAGGAGAGCTTTTAAAGATTGATCAACAAAATGAAGGATCTGAGGATCATCAAATTGTGTTTTTATTTTCTTGTTTTTAGTAATTTACAATCATTCACATAATCATTTATAACTGTTAGTCATTTATGTTATTTATTGTTTGATTATTTATTATTTTATTATGCTTTTTATATTTTATTTCTTATTTTCCTCGTTTATGCATTTTCATTGCTTGTCACAATCTAATGACTATGATGATTAATAAACTGTTTTGTCTTAATTAAGTAGAGATAAGAAAGAAGGTTTATGGAAATTTAAGGTTTATGGGATGTTACTGTGTAAAACACTACTTGGATTTGTACTGGTCAGATGAAGTATGAGCATTAAAACATATGCAACTAAACTTTTTCAAGAAACGTAGCCTAGACCTTTTTATTATCATCACTTTGTCTCCTGCTTCTTCTCTTCTCTGGCTTTGCTCAGTCAACTTCTAGATTCACAGAAGATACAGTTTCGGTACCAGACATATAAGACAGATAAGCTTTGTGTTTACCACAATCAGTCATTAAAGATAAATGAGGAATAAACACCAACCTCCTTGTTTCTCGTGTTTTATTCTCCAAAGTTCTGTTTCCTCGTGTTTCTGGTTCCTCCAGGTTTCTGGTTCCTCTTGTTTTATTTTCCATGTTTCTGGTTCACTTGTGTTCTCCTCACTCTCTTCTTTAACAAACACCATCTTCAAGGCAGCAGATCTTAGTTCAGATGATACTTTTAGCGCCACCCGCTGGACTGGAGTCGAGAGAAGGGTAAATAATACGGAGGAAAGTTCTTCACTATAGAAGAGAAAACATATAATCTGTCCTGATCTGATGTTTCCAGCACATGTGGATGATTTTTGTCATGTCAATAAAGCACACTTAAATTAGAAATTCTCGTTTCAAAAGTCAAAGTCTCATTTCGTCATATTTACACTGTTTCAAGGTGAGATACTAGAAGTAAATAGGGTTAAGAACTACTTATGGCCTTATCTGATTGATTTTATTAATAATTGGAAACAATTTTTTGAATGTTTTTGTATTGCAAGTTTTCTAAAATGTTATGTTTAACTATGCAAATATGGCATTATTTAATGAAATTTGCGCAAAGTTGCATACATCTTTAGAACAAAATTCAAAACACTGGATGAAGTCAGTTTCATAAATCTTGTATTTTGTTGACATATTAGAGTCAAAGTTTTTAAAGAGGGAATTTTGGGTATCTGGTAAGGATAGAAGTTTGAAACGTGTTAGACTAATTAGATTTAAAGTTTTTATGCAGCCTTTTTTATGCATACCCACAATTGAGGTCCCCAAGGTCTGGACCGCTGTATTTTTCCAATAACAGAAGTCATAAAATAACTGATGATTTATAAACAAATATTGCCTGTTTTTGCTCTATTTCGCCAATCAAAATAATTCCAAACACAGCCACAGTTTTGTGTCTCTGAGCAACATGACAGGATGTTTTGTTGAATCAATCAACCATCTGAATGACTCGGTTCAATCACAATGACTCTGATTTGCTGCCACCTATTAGTGGTTTTAATCATTTTTTTTATGTTTTAAAGGTGACATATCATGACTTTTTCCAGGTTTTAAGTGCTATAATCAGGTCCCTAGTGCATCTACCATAAAATAGAGTAACTTCACACTTTCGCTTCTCAGCTTCAGATTTCAGTTCAGCAGTTTCAGCACACATACATCTAGGAGACGTCTATTTGACATCTCTATTTACATCTGCAAGACATATTATTTAGGTTGTTTGCTCATCTGCAATACATCTATTGGACGTCTCCTTTTTGATGTCAAATAGATGGCTGTCAGATGTCTTTAAGATGTTTATGATTTAGAATATGTAAAATTGACATCTGAAAGACATCTGCCAGAGGTTTGTAGACAGCAGATGCTTTCCAGATCAAGAGATCTTTAACAGACATCTTGCAGACGTACGTGTGCTACTGTATCTGGGCAGTCTGATATAGCAAACCAGCTCCCAGATTATCTCCGGCTCTGCAACAGCTGTCCAACTAATGAACAGAGATCCATGACGTAGACACTAAATGTCGAATTTAAGATTGTAGTCTAGGTTAGAGAAATCTAAAATGACCGTGGACATTCGCTCTGTTGTGGAGAATATTCCCGGCACTAGAAGAGTGTTTGGTTCACATTTTTGAGGTGATGTTGTGGCCTTATTCCCAGCAGTTTTTGGGAAAAGATTAGGTGTGTTCGACTTGAAGCAGCACTGCAGCGACCGATCAGTGTATGACATCAAAGTACCGCATCGTTCACCGATTGGCCGCTCCAGCACTGCTTCAAGTCAAACACACCTTATCAGCTGTTACCGGTCGTCAGCAAGAAACTGGGGAGGCAAAAGTCTGGCAAGGCGATATGTGGTTGGCTCACGGGTACACCATTGATTTTAAATTTCAGACAAGCACAGGAGATATTTCCACTTGCTGCACCGTCATTTTGATTTCACAAGTGACAATGGTGTACCAGTTCAAATGCTATTGTGAAAGTTTGAGCAAAACATGGTAACTGTTCTGTCTTTGGGTGCACAGATGAGCACAGAACACTATTTAGAGTCTTGTCAGAGGAGACAAGAATGGATTTTTTGATTTATTTACTGTATGCTCCTGCCACACAAGTAACACGATTTATTTCCCAGAACTTTACATTCACAGACGTAACCGACTGTTTTTGTAACTGTGATTTAAACTTGTGTGTGAGTGAGAACTTAGTTTAGTACTCAAATGCTGTGTCAGCAGATTTCTGTCCTTGTGCTTCGGATGTATCAAATCAAAAGTTTAAACTAATGTGGTTTAAAACGATTTCAGCGCAATAAACATGATAATCAGAACTAAAACAGATGTTATTAGCAGGTATGGGCTGTAACGGCGTAGTTCTATTCTGATAAAGAGGCCGAGGAGCAAACGCTCAATTGAATTTAAAGAAACAGGCACGGAAACAGAGTGTTTCTGCTTCCACTCAAAAGAGCCATTTTCAAAGTGATATAATAAATTATCTATTGTGTATTTTGAGCTGAAACTTCACAGACACATTCTGGGGACACCAGAGACTTATATAATATATTTTTTATTTAATCACATGAGCCACCATTTTATTCACAATAGTACATAGATAATGTAACAAATGTTACTATTGGGAACTAACAAACAAACTACTAATTACCTTGTCTCTAATATACCACTTTAACTTCATAAATTGTTTTCATAATCCACAGAAGTCAAACTCAATCGAAAATAAAATGAGTATAAGACCTCACTTCTGAAATGTATTGTCTTGATATTATCACATGCAGAAATGGTTGGCAAGATACAGTTAGCATGATAATATTTTTGTAGCAATAATAAATTATTAATGTGTTTCCAAAAAAAAAAGTGTCCAGTTGGTAAAAAGCATCTACAATTAAGCAAACTGCAATTGATACATATGCATTATAAGACAATTGAACATAATATGAAACTTCTTGTTGTTCTAGTATAGACAGCAATGCTAATAGGCTCAACTGCAGCACGGACACAAGAATGTAGTCCGCTTTCTGACTGGGGTAGAAATGCGGGGTGATGACAAATAATTTACAAAACATACGGACTGGCTGTCCACACAAAACACAAAGATGATGTTTTTTTTGTTTTTTTTTTAGATTTATCCACTCTTTGGCCTGGTTAAAAAAAAAAAAAAACAATATAGCATTTGTAAGGCTCCCAAAACGCTGGATCCGTCTGAACAAAATGCCAATATGATAGAATTTTCTTCCCGTGTATGGCTAAACGCATCTCCATGTGTATGGGGTCTTACTGTGATTGTTTTTTGTTTGACTGTGTAGAGCAGACGATTGAATGAAATGTTCCACATGCAGCGCAGTGATACGATTACTCTCCGGTGTGAATCCTCTCGTGTCTTTTCAGATTTGATGTATGACTGAATGTCTTGTCACAGTGTGAACACTTGTAAGGTTTCTCTCCAGTGTGGATCATATTGTGTTTTTTGAGATGTACTGACTGACTGAATCTCTTGTCACAGTGTGAACACTTATAAGGTTTCTCTCCAGTGTGGATCCTTCTATGTATTTTCAGATGTATTGACTGATTGAATCTCTTGTCACAGTGTGGACACTTGTAAGGTTTCTCTCCGGTGTGGGTCCTCTGATGCGTTGTAAGATAGGTTGACAGACTGAATCTCTTGTCGCAGTGTGAACACTTATAAGGTTTCTCTCCAGAGTGGATCCTTCTATGTATTTTCAGATGTGATGAATGGTTGAATCTCTTGTCACAGTGTGAACACTTATAAGGTTTTTCTCCAGTGTGGATCCTCTCATGCACTTCTGTACACGCCGCTGTAGTATAACTGTTACCACACAAACGACATGAATGTGGCCTCTGCTTTAAATGAACTTTCAAGTGTTTCTTCAAAACTGAAGCCCATAAAAATATTTTACCACACTGATCACATGAGTAGAGCTTCTCTCCAGTGTGGATGTTCATGTGTACCTTAAGGTTTGCTGATTGTGTGAAACTCTTCCCGCACTGATCACAAATGAACGGTTTCTCTCCACTATGAACTCTCATGTGGCGCCCAAGACTTGTTTTGCGTGTGAAACTCTTTCCACACTGAGTGCAGGTGAAAGATGTCTTGGCACTTCTTTTCCTTAAATCTTTCAGTTTGGTTTTTGATTTAGTTTTGTCATGATATTTCTCCTCAACTTCATCTGATTGTTTAATCTCGTTTTCCTCAATCAACTCTGAAATGCAATAAAGGTTAAAAAAAAAAAGGTTAATTTTCAATGTCTTGTAAAAAGCTGAGAAATGTAAACACAAAAGTGACCCCAGATGTAACAGTGCAGGGCTCCAGACTAACATTTGAGATCAGTGCCACTAACTTTTATCAATGGTGGCGCCAGAAAAAAAATAATCATAAAATTGATCATAAAATTACTAGTGTTTTGCATTAAAAAGTGAAGTTTTGGGATGTCGCAATATACTGCTCAAAGCATTAAATATCAACATTCATTTAGTGTATGATGATATACCTGTATTGGTGATAAACGCAATATTTAAAATGAATAGGACATTTTTATGATAACATGACACATAAATACTTCAGCAGCTGTGCTTGACCTCCCAGGTTTTAAACAAGACGACTATCCCAAATCGCACCCTAAACCCTCACAGTCTTGGAAATGGGAATTTTTACATCAACCCCTTAATATATGTTTTCTGTGCTCAAATATTTAAATAAAGCCTGATTATTTTAACAAGTACAATGTTTTCTTTACCAGTCTTATTTTTGTATTTGTAATCAATACAGCCTGTGCATAGCGCTTTATTTCTTTGTTCAAATCTAGACCAGCTAAAACCAGCTCCTTCCAGCCTAAACCATCTATGACCAGCTAAGATCAAAGCAAAAACTCATTGTGCCAGGCGTATGCAGGGTCCCATATAAAACTGACAACACCTGTTGAGTGGAAGAATTTAAGCAATAATTCATTACAAAGAGATTTCTAGGCATTTCGTCTTCTTTTATTCGACACCTGATGTGTGCAGTTTACTTTGGTTAATAATAATAATAAAAAAAGTTATATATAGTTTTTTTATTATTATTTATGCAGTCTTTTTTCCCCTACTGCTATTGTTTTATTTACATTTTCTTCTCAATTCTGTAATTCCATTAAACATTACGTTTTTTGTGGTTCATTTAATCGAATTGGCAACCACTGTTATGTCAGTTCAGATTAGCACAGTTGGTTTAAAGTTTATTTTATTTCAGGACTCCATAATCCAGGAGCCTTTTTCATAAAACAATTTTGCCAAATAAACCAGGCTTATTTCAGTTAGTCTGACTTATTTTTTGTCTGACTTTATTTTGAACCAAATAAAGAGACAATAAATCAGATAAGTTGAAACAAACCTGGCTTATTTCGTTAAATTGTTTTATGAAACAGGCCCCAGTTGTTAATCTGTATTTAGGCTTTCAGAGGGATATTTTTAAACCTTGATTAACTATTCTAGATTATGGCCCGGTTTCACAAACGGGGCTTAGCTTAAGCCAGGACTAGGCATTTGTTCAATTAAGATATTTAAGCAACTTTTACAAAAATGCCTTATAAGAAAATATTACAGGTGTGCATCTTAACACAGA
>JAUMHE010000046.1:15058285-15087791 GCA_032359235.1 Enteromius mattozi
ATTTTACCTTTAATCAACAAGGAATTGATCATGATGACACCCTTAGCTTAATGCAGAAAACTGAGAAATGCTGACTCGTGCATGAGTGTTAAGGTTGCACCTTGATAAAAAGGCTGATTGGCACAAAGTATTTTATGTATTTTGAAAATACAAAATACATTAGATTTTCCCCAAAGGCTTTAAAATACAAAATACAAAATAGTATTTTGTATTTCAAATACGTATTTTAAATACATTTATTTAAAATACTGCCCATCCCTGGGTATTGCTTTTGACATTTGTGCGACAAATAAGTGATTGTAATTACATCTGTCTGTCATGTTTTTCTTACAATATACAGAGATGAAAATTGTTATTTTCCTGCATATTTCGGTCAGTTGCGTTTTATATCCTTTTATATTCGCTAAAAAATTGGTAGGTTTAGGTCTGGGGTAAGGGTTCTAAAAATCTAAATTGCTTATTGACAAAACAATATAAATGCACTGATACAAATAATTATATAAAAGATTACGAAAATGCATGTTTTATGCTTGTAAATGTAACGTATTAATACCTACGTTTAAACATGAGATCGGGCTGTTTAAACCTAGGTATCCTATTTTTGGGCAATTTTTTATGCCACAAATTTTGTAGAAGTGCTAAAATATATTCTATTCAATCTGGAATTTCGTGAAACAAAACCCAATGTTATGACAGCATGACCCAGGATTGATGTACTGTCTCTTGACAGAGATTACAAACACTAGGTACTTTCCCATCGCTAGTGTAGGACATACCTTTAGTGCAAAGTATAAGTATGCCAATGGGGACTAGGTCTTAAACTCAGTGGCAAGGCTAAAAACAGACAAGTTGGTGTCTGGGGCTCAGGTGCGGTTTCTGCAGCTATAGGCCAGACAGAGTCCATCCAATCTCAGCTGAGTTATTTAAAGGAGGAGCATTTTAAACGCGCGTCAAGTCGCAGATGTTATCACCCTCACAATGAGCTGTCTCCAAACAGTGGTTTGAGAGCCTGCAGACAGCTGTTTGTTTGTCTTTGTAATGTCTCCAGGGAAGAGTCGCTGAATGAGACGGTCTGTCTCGATGGGGTGCAACCCACAGAATAAATCAATAAAGACGTGGAGACGCTACAGAGAAGAGGAAAGGAAATGGAATTTACTTTGTGGACGAGAGATGAGAAAATTACCCAGCTTCATTGCCATGCTGGTCCAGATAGCAGTATAATGTATGGACCGTATCGAAACTGTGAGCAAAACGAAGAGCTAAATATCCCTCCATCTCTCTGGAGAGAACAAGTTATTTCTCCCCCGCAGTCATTTTTATGTAATAAGCCTGTTAAACGTGGAGGCGCCCCATTCGTCATTTTTTTTTCAGCCAATGACATTTGTCAGAAGCACAGGCCCTGTTTTATTAAAGGCTCTTAAGAATTACACTGAAACATGAGTAGATTTAATGTAGCGGATTTATAATAACAGCTCTTGACAGGTTCTGCCTCCCCTAGAGCTGAGAGATCAGATGTGTTTTGTACTTTTACAAATGTAGGATGGTGTTGTGTAGAGGTGAAGGGTGTCATTTTATGTTGAAATACTTTCTGATATGCCGAGACAAATATTCATAGGCGTTTTTAATACTGTAACCACACTAATGGTGCATACATTTCGAAAAGATCATATTTATGAGCTGAATGCACATGAATCCCACCACAAGGAGTAATTATGAGTTGCAAACTTGGAACTTGTGTTTCTGTTTCCATCCATAATTGGGAGTTTAACTGATGTACAAATTTGGAATTTTGCATAAACCATCTGCAAATTAAGCACTGTTTCCATTTCATGTGTTCAATAGAGCAAAATGGTCTCTTCCCAGGAAACTAGAAATTTAAATTGCCGCAATTGGACAAAAAACAGTGGCTTTTTTTACATTGTAATGACTTGCCATCTCCAATCACATACACAAAATGCAATAAACTGTCACGTTATCTTGCATTTGTAGGCAGATACCTGGTGTTTATGAATGCAGTTATGTGAGACAGATAAACCAAATCTTTTTATAACAGACTCAAACCAACATTTCAGATGCTGTGCAGTGCAACTGGTCTGCTGGTTAGACCAACTATCCAATCATCCAACCTCTGTCGATGCAAAGTCATGTGACTATGTTGTTGCGCAAAGCGAGATGTATTCGATAAATGTGTTTTCATCATAGGCAAATGTCTTATCACATAAACAAAGTAAACTTCCACCTTAATTGAGGGTATACATGTTTTTTGTTTTTTTTTCACATTTTTAGAATTTATGCATATGTTGGTGTTTCCATACAGTTTATTTATGAAATGCAGTATCCCAAAATGTGCCTAAAAATATGTGGATGGAAACATGTGGGGGACAGAATAGATGTAGTTTCTGTACTGATGGTAGATAAAATGGATAAAATTATTAAAGTTGTGTGTACAAACTTTAGTACTGTATAGTTATAAGGTATAATAATTAAATTATCCCTATTACGGGTAATGAAAGATTCATATTTTGGTTTTGGGAGTCACTAACAACAGGTTTACATGCATGCAAGGTCAAAAAAACACTTTCGTTGTCTTATAATATGCATTTATCTTTACCTTACTTGCTCAGCGACTCCCAAGTGATTCGCTCAGCGATTAATTTTTCCAAACTCCACCTTTGCATGGAGGTAATCTGCGAAGATTAGTCCGATTTGGTCTAATTTGCATTTCATCATGCCTGTTAATGCCTGGTAAAGCAATGTTTGAGAGCAGTGCTGCTTTGTGTACAGTATTACCTGGGAAACCACTATTTTACAGCTACAAAAGAGGCACCTAGTGGCAAAGAATGAATTTGCATTTTCATTCAGACCCAACTTGAAAAGACCAAGTGGGCGGGCAATTTTTCATCAACATGAAACGGCTTGGGATTTGGTTTAAAAACGACTGCTTTCAATGATTCAGAGTTGACTCTCTTTTGAGAGACAATTACTTCAAACAGTGCGCTTTCAGATTTAAAACTTTGCGGGATGTTTTCATTCACTTAGAGCTGTGTTACAGACTGCATAAAAGGCAATTTTCAAAACTCCATAATTAAATTCACAAAACCTTTATATAAAAAAGGCAAAAACACACTTGATGTGCATCATTTTGTTGTAGTTATTTTTTTTTTCTTTTGTAGAAAGGCTGCATTTCCATCTTACCCCAAACAAAATGACTTTGGGCCTGCCTGATGGTGTAATTATGGCTTCTCAATTCATAAATACAAACTCCCCAGGAGGATTTAAATGCAACATGACATCTATGATGCTCAAACAATGCTGTGAGTTCAAGGCAGGGCTATCTCTTGGGTTGTGACCCAGAAATGAGGCGCAGGTGTGTTCTGACTGGGTTTTGGACCATAGGGAAAACATTCCTGAATGCAAATAATATTGTATTTTATGGTAATCTTTATGGTATTTTGGCAGAGATCCATCTGTCACTTGGTACAAGTTAGTCAAATCAGGAGATGTAGGTGTGGATGTGTACAGGTTGCATGACATAACCTCATCCTTGAAACCTATAAACAAGGATAAACATGGTTTTTGACCAGTACAACGTGTTTTTAACCGTAAATTATTGACTGTCAAGATTCTGAAATCATTACAAGTACAACAGAAACAGTCAGTTTTGCACATTGTTGGATTATTAAATTCATGGTTATGTTTTTTTGTTTTTTACAATTAACCATTTTGGTACTCTTTTGGTTAACCTTAATGTAAAACCAAATTACTGACAAATTATTGACAATATTCTTTATTTTCCTGATCCTACTTTACATGAGGATCCTACCTGACTCATGAATGTTCCTTACTTTCAATCCTTACTTCAATGAATCTTTAAAACTGACCAATCAGAACATTAACGATTGTTCAACAAATTTTATTCATGGATTTTCTTTGCATTTCATTCAACACATCAAAATATACGTCAGGTCTTACACATCATCTTGAGTCCTGCAAGATGACTTCATTATCAGTCATTACTAAGTCTTGACAAGTGCTTGACTGCATAAGATGACACCCTACTTCAGCTGAAAACATACAAACAGCAATGGACAACCATTGTAGTACATTATACAGTCACCTGTCATGAGCCATAAATGAACAGCAGCCGCCAGGGCAGCACAAAGGTGAAAACCGTGGCCACATTGAAGTAAAATGGGCTGTGAATGGTATCTTTGGATCAGTAGGGAAAGTTGGCGGCACATCATGTGTGCACACAGCATGTATTGGGTTTGATTAGGTCTGAAGTAGGCTACTAACAATAGTTGAATAGATGTCAAATACACAAGCTTTGACATTGGCTAATACTACACACAACACAAATACTGCTACACACACAAGAATAGCAAGCCACAGCTCATAATTCATAAACAGCAGAGGTTCTCGGGACATCTGAATTGCATGGTCGCATATGAGGATATGGTCCATGGTCCTTATAGGGTTGATTAACATTAAAAGTGTCAAGAAATATCCTGGTCATATTTGATTACAATAATTAAAAGAAAACGTGCTTATCAGTCGTGAAAATAATATCACGATGCAATGCAAAAATACATTATTCAATGAAATTTCAAAAAGGGTTTCATTGTCTTTGAAAAATATTTTCTTAATTTTCGTTTTAATTTCTGGGTGAAATGTTGGGAATTTCTTCCCGAGATTCACACACGACAATCATATAAAGCCCATTTCCAGAGAAAAAAAAAAGCTTTGTTAAATAAAAATTATGAGACAAAGTCAATATTATGATACTAATTCAATTATGAGATAAAAATGCAAAATTATGATAAAGTCGGAAAAATGTTTTGTCAGGTTTATAAATTTTTTTTTGTAATTTTATCAGTATTTTTTGTATTTCTATTTAGCTTTAATTTATTTGTATTTCAGTTTTCAGTTATGACCTTTTAATATTTTATTTTTAACTAATTTACTATGCCAGTTGTTATGTTATTTTTTAATACCAATAAAAATATTTTTTAATTTGTATTTTTAATATTTTTTATTTCAGTTTTCAATGACTTAATTATGACTCAATTATGACTTAATGCCGTAATTATGATTTACCAAAGCATTTTTTTTTTATATGTGGCAAAAATGAGCTTCCCTACAATCTTTCAGTCTATAAAAGGACATGAACAATGTTTTCCTTGTAATAGCTACAGAAGTTGTGTTGCTTCTACAGATGCATCATGGGAAATCCATGCCCTCAATCACAAGCACAGCTCAAAGAAACACTTTAAAAATTGCATATTAAAGCAGCTGACATGCACAACAGCGAAAAGCAATTTCTCTGTCTATCATAAACTCCTTCATTCTTCAATACCGCAGGAACAATAAGAGCTTTCATAAGAAATAAGACATCAGCATAGGAAACACAAACACAAAATTCATTATAAACGGAGGAAATATTTTCAGGGGGTGCAACCAAGGAAGACAACACAGAGAAGAGCGCTACAGTATTTACATTTACATTCCGTCTGATGAACAGCCGTACATACACTGACCCTGCAGTGCTACATTTCCATGTACGAAATGTCAGGAAAACAAAACCAAGTGTGGTAAGAGTGGAAAATGATGCATTAGAATTGGTCAAGAGATATGTTTTTACAAGATTTATACTGATCGGATGTTCCATTTGCATAATATATACAGATCAGTTAATTTGACTGAATATATGACATATATTATTTCATGCTAACTTTAAAAAGTCACTTCTTCAACTATTCCTTTAAATTTTATTTTTTCCCCACACTATGGAAATCAATGGCAACCAGCAACTTTTTGGTTACCAACATTCTTCAAAGTATCTTCTTTTATGCTCAACAGAAGAATTTAACACAAATTTGGTGAGTTTTTTTTTTTTTGTGTGGTGGTGGGAGTTAACTATCGCGTTAACAACAACACTGCTGGCAGTGATTAACAACTTTAATTAATTTGGGAGTTTTTTTTAGTAAATTATAACAAAACTTTAATTTTTTAATGACCAACAAGTTCAACATAAACCACAAACTTTTTTGGCATACTAATAACTTCATCGGGTGACCACCTCATGTGCTTTATATCAAGAAAAAAAAAAAAAGTGAAGGTGCAACCAAGAGGAATGTTTTCATCAACATACCAGAGTTTTCACAGTTCCAGGATTTGACTTTGGGATTCAATTAATGCTACTCTCAAGACCAGCTTGATCGTGGTGGAAGACAAATGCTGACAACTGGAAGCTGTCGCAAACAGCAAGAGATATCACCAGCAACTTCAAAGAAAAATCAGCAATGCTAATGCCTAGCTGAAAAAGCTGATCCTATCTTACACAAATCTAATACAGCCTATATAAATGCTGTTGACTCCAGCTCCGTGTGTTTTCGATGCATCTTCATGAGGATTATATAAGAAACAGCATGACGTTGTACTGAGTTGAAGGTGACTCTTCCATTCAAAGAATCTCAATCCTTAATCATCCAGCTATATTGCACAGTGAGCATATGGGTCCTCAAACACAGGCTGCTCTTCGATGCCTCTCGCAAACAGCTTGATTAACTGGCAGTGGACCCTAAGACAGAGAAAGAAAGAAAAAAATAAAATAAATAAAATGCTAACATGTAAAATGTCTTTGCACTTATAAAATGATTCTGAGGTGAAGAAAATACTACAGAAAAATGAATTTAACTTCTACATGGAAAAGTTAGTTCAGGCAAAAAATAAATAAATAAACAAAAAAATAAAAATACTGGTGTCCCCATCATGCAATAGGGCTTGAATAATTATTAAACCTGATTTTATCCCTGTTTCTGGGCGTATTTACATATTTTATCATTGCTTTTATCATTAAGTTTAGTAACATTTTCTACTCAAAATGACACATTCATACTCAAAAATGAACCAATGAACGTCACCATCATTGTGTATTGTGTACCTAACTATTGAAGTCTCTGTGTTCGGACTACTAATTACGTAAAGATATCTACAAAACAATCTCACGACCAATTTGTACGTATTTTATGAGTTGGCAAATTCGTGCTAATTTGTATGACCTCACTTGTACGATTTTTTACGATTAGTCTAAACCCGAGTGACGGGTAGGTTTAGGAGCGTAGGTCATTCATACAAATTCATACGAATTGGCGACTCGTAAAATACGTAAGATTTAGCAAAAATCTTATGAATCCGTACGAGTGAGGACGTACGAATTAGCCACCTCGTAAAAATATGTATGAATTGCCATGAGATCGGGCTTGATATCTATTGTATTATTTTGTTTTATTGTTTCTATGTAACATACACCTCAAAAGCATGGTCTATATTAAGTGAAATCAAAGTATTGCCAAGTAAGCTTTGGCTAAGTAAAAAAAGTCAGACTTTAACTGGCCAGGCTAAAAGTAACTTTTTTTTTTTTTGTGGCGACATTTCTGCAAAAATAAAATTTTTGGATCTTCTACAACACTTTTAAACTTAAAATGTCAAGTGAGAGGTGTTGAAAGTTTGTGGCAGCGAATGAATATTGTGTTTAAAAATACCATACCACCTGCACTAAATATTCCCATAATCTTAACAAAAGCAAACATGAGAGAAAATCTCATTTGCTGAAGCAAACATGCCATTTCAAACACAATATTCATATACAACTTTATTGTGACTCATGGAACTTGTATCAGAGCGCTCCACATGAAGTGCAATGCTGTACCAGGTGAGCTACTGAGCAAGTTTACTATGTCAGAAAAGCCATATATATGGAGCTGGTTACGTAATTCAAATAGGAATATGAATGTGTTTTGAGATCATAACATGGTATTATGCAAGGTACCTTTATTAACGGATGATTTTCCCCGTAACTGTGTTAATTTCATCTAGAAACTGCAGGGATTTAAATGTATAGGAGCATTTTTGGTGTTTCTAATATCCTAATTGTTTAATTTGCTCAATATTTCAATAGAAGTGTAACATTTAAGTATATTGGTTCAGTTAAATCCCCAACCTAAACGATTTGCAATAGTAACACTGATGCTTGCCTTAGCAAACACCACTAATGCGAAGTACGAGCAAGTGCTGGTAAGCAATAAATGCTATGTCGTGTTGAGTAAAAAGTTTTGTAGTTAAATGCATGCACTCTTAGGAGGTTCGGGGGCTCTTTAATTTCCTCTAATTCCACTCAATACTCTAGAGGTGAGTTCAGTGCCAGGCGATTGCCTTTTTCGGCCGTGGTATCATCATCAATTATCTCAACAGGTTATTTGCTTACTCATTCGAGAAACAATTACTGAAGCTGAAAATGAAATAAATGAATGGACTTCTATTTTAATTAAAGGAGGTGAGCCTTTAACAGTGAGAGGGCCATTAAATTAGGAGCATTTCATTGCTACGCATTGTTGACACAGAACAATGGGCCGTGAAGGAAATGATGCATTTGGGCGAGCCGTCATGCTGTATCAAGGAGGAGAACAACTCCTCTGCAGGCACAATGGAGGGAGTTTTTAATTTTAATAGCATCTTTTCCACGGGCTCAGGCCACAAAAGTCCATTTATTTATCCTGTTTAGTATGCTAGTGCTGAGATGATACAATCTTGTGCTCAAAAGACCTCAACATTTCAACTACAGCTTCCACTAATCGACAAACGCTTTAGTGAAGCCTGCTCATTTTGTGTCAGAGGAACATTTTCTGAAGCAGAAAACTATTCATGTAAGGTCTAAAAGAGACAGTGGCATCTCTTAGATATATGAAGACGTGTGAATGTGAGTGGCAGTGATGTCCAAACCCCTTAATTACAAGAACAATGAGGACTTGCTTGAAGTAATTAGTGTAGTTATAGTTTTAATACACGAACACTTTTTCTTTCTGAAACATGACACAGTGTAATAGTTCTCATTTTCGCCACATGCATCTTTTAAAGGAACAGTTCACCCAAAAATGAAAATTACCCCATGATTTACTCACCCCCAAGCCATCCTAGATGTATATGACTTTCTGTTTTTAGACGAACAGAGTCTGTGTTTTTTAAAAATGTTCTGGCTCTTCCGAGGTTGGTAATGGTGGTGGATAGTGGCCATTATTTTGAAGCTCCATAAATCACATATATCTGTCATAAAACTAACCTTTACGCCTCCTAGGCGGGGGTTAACACATGTCTTCTGAAGCAGATTGATGGGTTTTTGTAAAAAAAATATTTATATTTTTAAAATTATAACGTTCGTGAGAGAGTCAAGTTCCGGCTTCTTGGCTGACCTCTGACTCCATGTATGACATAAGCTCAGAAAAGAATAGAAGAACGAGAATAGAGACATACTAAATGCCGGTAATGAATTAAAATTAAAAAACGAGAAGAAAAAAAAAAAAAAAAAGTCAAGAGGATTTCACTATAAGAAAGAATGCAGTTTACGTCATACGTCAAATCAGAATCCAGAACTTGACTTGAATTATAATTTCAAAAATATACAATCTGCTTCAGAAGATGTGTTAACCCCCGGAGGCATATAGTTTAGTTTTACAACGGATATATTTTTTATATAGCTTCAAAATAATAGTCACTATCCACCAGCATTACCAAGCTTAGAAGAGCCAGGATACATTCTTCAAAACTCTGACTGTGTTCGTCTTACAGAAGAACGTTACAGTTATATACACCTAGGATGGCTTGGGGGTGAGTACATTATAGGGTAATTTTCATTTTTGGGTATTCCTCACTATTCCTTTAAATTCATAATTTTTCCTCATTTGTAGAGTGGGCGTTATCCCTCAAGTGAACTATCTACAGTAGATATAGTATTTCTGCAACTCGAACAGTAGAGAAATAGGTTCACTTCCGCTGAGTCCAATACATAAAAACTAAAATACCAAACACAGGGGGCATATCTGGATAAGCACACCTACCGGACTTGAATGGCAGTGTGTGGGAGGATCTCTCCATCACAGTTCCAGTTGCTCTGAGAAGGCATGCAGCCACAGGCTCTGTGCTCCCTGCAGATCTGACTCAGGAATCGCTTGCCCGTCGCTCCGCTCTCTCTCAGGTCCACTTCAGAATCACACTCCTGATATCTGGGGGTGAATCGGAACTGCCTGACCCGGTACACCTCCACAAAAGTGTGATCAAACTGAACAAAGAAAGAGAACGAGTAATGCTTACTGAATCCCATGTTAAATATCATTAAACGTTAGCTGTACACTTTTTTGGAGAAAGAGAGAAATTAAAACTTTTATTTAGTTAGTTAATATTTCTATTTGAAATAAATATTGTTCTTTTGAACATTCTATTCATCGAGGAATCTGGAAAGAAATAGTATCACTGTTTCCACAAAAAGCAGCACAGCCATTTTTCAGCAGAGATAATGAATAATGAATGAATGTTTCTTAAGCACAAAATCAGCATATTAGACAGATTTATGAAAGATCATGTGACACAAAGACTGGAGCAATGGCTACTACTAATTCAGTTTTGTCATTATATAGATATAGAAATGAGTTTTTACAGTATTGCTGTTTTTACTGTATTTTAAAAAATATATTAGTTTTTAAAAAAATGTATAATGTTGTAGTAAATTTTGGATCTGTATATTGTACATTTACAAACATAAATAGGCCCATAACTATATTTTAATGAGTATTAAACTTGCTGGTTTATTTTTTTAAGGGGCATTTGAATTATGAAACGTTACAAGGTTCCAATATGAATGAATTCTCAAATATGTGTAATTACTGGATAAAGATCATTTTGGCAAAAATCTAACTTACAAAGAGTCATTTCTAGTTGTTTAAATATTTTAGGAGTTAAGAAGTTAAAAAATAGATGAATCACGATAAATTTCAAGGTTCTCTATGACTGTAGAAACCCTGCTGTTACTAAGATCTTCAAAGAACATAATTATCAGGTTTTTTTCCAAGAAAAAAAGAAGACCATACAGTTAATTAAATTTACATATGAATTTATACTATTATGAAATACTGAGTAAGCATTTAGACAGCGGGATGCTTTTTTGAAGTGTGTTAAAAGTGTGAAGTTTTTTCCCAGCCTATGATGAAACGTGAATGGAATTACTTCATCGCTTTCATTAAAAAAAAATCACTGATGTTGTCTGTTGAGATAAATCAAGAACCTGGTCATCCTTATTGGTGTGGCGTAGAAGGTGGCGTAGGAAGTCGAGTCGGGAGCACTTTCTGACGAGGATGAGGTCAGTAGTTCCATCTGCTAAGTGCGCTGACGGCGACAGGCCTTTAGGACTGCGAGGACATGCACAACTCATGCTGGCAGCATTGATGGCCAAGAACTTTCCCCTGATGACAGTCCAAGTATCCTTACACTCTGAAATACAACAACATCATGTCACTACTAGTATACCTCGGCGCTGTGAAGTCTATAGACCCTTTTCTTACAGACTGTGATACATGCGTTTCCACATTTTTTGTTTTTTTAAAGCATTGTGTATAGCCTACATCAGGCAACCACCAACAACACCCTAACATCTCAGAACCTGGTTTGTCCTGAGGTTCTTGGTTATAAGAAACTTTGCAACTACAGTACATGTCAACTGATTCTCATTAATTTGTATCTACATGTCGATTAACTCTCAAAGCAGACTGTAAGGATAGGTTTACGGTTAGTAGATTAAGTTTACATATACTTGCAAAGTTTCTCATAGTCAGTATCTTGTGTGTGAAAAAAAAGTTAGAAGATATTACAGCCTACTAATGCTCTAATGACTGCTAGATGACATGTAGTTGCAAAGTAACTTACTGTTGAATGTCTAAAGTGAACAATCAAAATACCGTTTCCCCCCCACTCCATTTCTGTCACTGATGTAGTTTTTTTTCTTTGCCACTGTCGACTCTTAGTTGGGGGTCACCTAATATCCAGCAATATTATTGAAACAATAAGATTGATGATAACTGAGCAGAGCTGAGCTGAGCTGAATGATGACATAACTGTTTCCTTCAGAGGTGCTTTACAGCTGAATTGACTAAATACATAATTGATGTTCTTGAAGGGAACTGAATCATCACTGGACTGACCTCAGCTGAAAAGTGACACTATTGTTTTTTTTTTTTACTGAATCACTGAACCATTATATCACTGTTTATCCCTGTAAAGTTGCTTTGACACAATCTGCACTGTATAAAGTGCTATATAATTAAATCTCTTTACTTAAAATTAGAAATCATTTTTGCACCGAATTCCGAAAATGCAAAATCTGCACACGCACGTTGGTATTTGAGGTTTACGGGGACTCTTATACTATACAAACCTTATTTTCTATTGCCCTACACCAGCCCTTTACCTAAACCTAGCCCTTACAGGAAACTTTGTGCTTTTTTAAATTTTCAAAAAAACACCATGACACCACTTTTGAATTACTGGGACATAGGCGATGTCCTCATAAACCACCTTCAATTTGTAATATCTCTATCATACCCATGTCATTAAACTAATTTTTAAACTAATTTTTGTCCCTGTAAACCACAAAAACCAGTTCACACACACACACACAAATTACCTTGAAATTATGTTCCCTCAGAAATTAAATTTCACAAATAATTAGACTGAAAGGGCAAGCAACATTGAGTTAAACATAACATTTTGAAGTGAAATACTAAATACTCAAATAGTACTTTCTTGTAGACCTTACAAGACTTATTTTATTTACAACTTTGAAAATCAGTTTTTACAGTGATGCTATAAACTGTAAAAACGAAAGAAGCCAGGTGATTGTAAATCTCAAGGCAAGTATAGCTGTGGTGCTCTCTCACTGATAAAGGGCCCTCGACTCCCTTTCCTGTTTACATCATTCTTCCCCTTATTCTTCCCACAAGACTCTATTTATGTCACGCGGTCTAAAAGCGTTCAGGAAATCATCATGCACAAATGCCAATTTGGGATTGTGAGGGCAGAGAGTGTGTCTCTGTAAACAGCACTTATCAGTGCTCAGGGTAAACACACAGAATGCTGGGTAACGGAGGTGCCAGTTGTTCTGAGGGTGCTGAGAGGCAGAGATAATATGCTGTGTGTGTGTGTGTGCACTCTCTAAATGATCAGCCGGGCGGCAGCTTGAACCATTTGGCCTAATGTTCACAAACAGCGTGCCAGTCGAGCCGACAGATGGGGGCATTACAAATCATGGCTGGAAATGCACTTTGTTGGCCTGTACTGAGGGTGGGCGCATTTGCCACAGGGCAGATATGAGGCTTCCTGTCAATGCCCGAGCTCAGTTTAACACTGGCATAGAGAGTATTCCCAAATGCTCCTCACCAGCATCAGAAACGCTGTCTTCATTTTTGCTGACCAGCTTGTCAGAAGAGGATTGCCGACAGACACTACAACTGCAAGACAAAAACACATGTTAACAATAGAGTGTGAAACATAGCTTTATATCTGTTAAACACAAGGTAAAATCTAGTTTAAAGAAATCAAGGCATAATTTAAAAATGGGACCATTATACGTATCTACTCCTTATATTCAAATATTTCCATTGTAATTTACAATATATGTACATCTTGAATATATTGTCAATAGGTTTGGTGTCGGTAATAGTGCTGTCAAATGATTTTTGGTTACATAATATATGTATATGCACTGTGTTTGTTTTATTATGTATATAGAAAGACACACACATGCATATTTTCAGAACTGTATGGTATACTGTACATATACATATATATATATATATATATATATATACACACACACACACACACACATACTGTATATATCCAGGTTCAGTCATGTTGTATGAATGTTTTCTCAATGATTCATATTACTGTGACAATACAAAACACAAAGAACAGCATTTACCCAGTTCGGCACTGCATTTTGTCTCTAGGAGTTCCCAAGTTCCCTTCAGCAGGCAAGAAGGACACAGTTCCCTCATAGTAGCGATGTGACAGAAAAGTTTTAACACCTGAAATAAATAAATTAATTAATAGACAAAGAATAAAATAAGAATTTCCATGCAGATACAAAAATAAATAAATTAATAAATAAATAAATAAAATAAAAATGACACCTGAGATATCGTAACGGGCCGGGCCCATCCAACGCTTCCTCTCGCTGTCTGTCAACACATCTCCATAGAACCCGTAACCCAGTAGTGACACAGAGTAGCGCAGGAAGTGGTCATCATTGTGCACCGAACAGACGTCCATTGGCTGAGAATCACCTGTAGAATAAGCCAGGATGGATTTCAGAAAACACAAGCTGATAGCATCAGAATCCTGTGCTAGGCACCACATATAAAAATAGTGCACACTGCAGCAAAATTAGATATCTGTCTCTGCAAAAGTAGCACAGTAATCATTTTCCATTTTGCTGTAATGGTTTATTTATGCAATATGTCACTCAAAGCTGTACGTTACAGTGATTTTACCCTTAAGGTATGGTCATTTTGTGACTTCCACTAGTATACTGTAGTAGTGTCCTTGCTGAACAATAAATAAATAAAAGCATAAATACAAACATACACACATACATAGCAAGATATGCTTTATCATCCTGCAGATATGGAGATGAGCACTTACCCACAATGATGTGCAGTGCTGAGGTGACAGGGTCATTTGAGCCAACTGTGGCATAGCATATACAGTCAGTCGAACCTGTTTCAAAAACACATTTCATGGGTCAGGGGTTCAGAAATGGCCTAAATCTAGATCTCATAATTCACTCTGAAGGTTAACGTATGAAAATTACACTTTCATTTTCAATTTTGGTGGCATTCGGGGGCAGCTGCAATCTAACCTTCAATTGGGAACGCTAACCAAACATCACAAGCCAATGGAGTTTTTGGTCTATTCAGCCCTTGTGAGAATAAGAACGTTTTTTCGATCTTGAAATGATAGTAGCTGAAGCATTGCAGGGCACTGTTATATAGAGAGATGAGATTTCAGATGAGTTCAGCCCTCTTTCTGTCTCTTATATGCTGTCTGGTAATCTAATTCCTCTTCCTCAAATTGCTTATATAACAGCGTGAGGTTGAAGGTTTAAAAACACACCGATGGCAATCTGCAAATGTGCCAGACTGATTATTTCATGATCCCATTATTGTTTCCACAAAGGTGGGAAAAGTAAAATGCAGTGTTTTTTCATTTATCTATCATGATAAAACCGTTTAAAGAGCAATAAACTGCATGCTGCTTAAATGTCAGTTCCTTACTGTGGCAATACTGTGATACACTGATAGTGTTAGATAACATGGTAATAATTACCATATCCATATACCAGGTATTTACATAAGGCCCATTTACAGCATGGAAACATAAATGTTTAGTGGGGTAGTAGGGGACAGAAGACACTTTACAACATAATACATCTTGTAAAAAAGGAAACAATAGGACCCCTTTGAAAAAGATCATTGAACTATTACTTAAATAAATAAATTAGTTTATTTTAAATTGAATTAGAAGTAGGTCAGATAAAAATGTCCGTCGGTTATATAGTAGTATCAGTAAATTTTTATTTAATGCCATGTTAGCATCTTAAGCTATTTTAATGGCAAAAACAATAATAAAAAATTTAATGAAATAAAAAAAAAAAACATAAATCATAAAAAAAGACATTGTTATGTTAAACAAATTATTAATATTCAAAAACTCATGTAAATGTAAGTAAATAAACAAAAGGAATACATGATCCATTTAATAAAACATTTTAAAGGGTACTAAATACAAAAAAGCTGTTATATTCATATGGCATAGATTTAAAAAACAAAGAAACAAAAAACTAAGTATTTGCACAGCACATGTCCAAAAACAAAAGAAATATAGCACGGTAATAGCATTGAATTTCAGCATAGGTTTCTGATGCTTTTGTGTATTAGTCAGCATCTTAAACATCTAGGCCCAGTTTCACAGGCACTGACATATTTTAAGTTCAAGTTTCTTTCAGTTAAAAAGGTCAGACTTACACTTTAGTCTAGGACTAGGCTTAAGCCTGTGAAGCCAGTCTGTAAAACCGGGGGGTTATCTAAAATGGTATAATTACGTTGTATTTTTAAATAAACAAGATATTATGATGTTAAAAGCATGGTTCGTTTTGGTCAGTGTTTCAGATGCTTTCATCTATCAGACACTGAAGTCAAAGATTTGTCTCAAATTCCCTTGTTGCTCAGATCAGTTGTCATCCAGAAACAAGATAATGGACCAGGAGCTGTTCTTAGAAACTGTCACTAGTCCTTGCATGTCTGGACAACGTGAGATAAGGCCATAAATAGACAGAATTACACACGCTGATAATGTGACTGATAACAGCATGGACTCTTAAGGGTTCGACATTGTCAGTTTTATATGGCATACAGTAATATCAGAAAACACGATTTGATAAGCCTCAGTCATTAAGTTATCAAATGCTGGGGGAGCTCTTGTGAAGGGCGTTCTGCAGTGCATGACAGCGGTCTATTTGTTCCGCTTTTGCTCTTTCTGGTTGGTCATTTATGAATAATGTGTTTTGCCAAGTATTGACCAAGTATTTTTTTTCTCTTGGAAAAAAAAAAAGAATGGAAAGTGCAGTTTGTTGTATATTTTGAAGCTTTATGTGTAAGAGATTACACTACCATCCAAATTTCTAGGTCAATTATATTTTTTAACGTTTTTGAAAGAAGTCTCTAACCAAGGATGCATTTTTCACATTTATTTACAGTAATATTGTAAAATACTATTCAAATTTAAAATGCATGTTTCCAGTTTTATTTATTCATGTAAAAGCAAATCTAAATTTCCAGTAGTCATTACTCTAGTCATTAGTGTCAAAAATCATTCCTAATATGCTGATTTGGTACTCAATGGCATCTTATAGCAGCCAGAGATATAGAGAACTTTATAGAGACCCATTATTTAAAAATAATAGTGCACACATATATGCAAATATGTTTTGTGAGAATAGCCCACTAAAATTTGATCAAACCACAGTATCATCAAAGGCAACAAAATGCTTATTTCCATTTTTTGAACAGCCTTTATGCCATGAGTGCACCTCTAACGCCTTAACATGCTTTCTAGGCAGCTCACTAGGTTTTGGAAGAGAGCTATAATCTCCCACGGTTCTTCTCTATTATGCAGCTGTGCCCATGTGCAGGTGTAAAACTCACAATGACTTGGAAATATCTCAAAAACACAAACGCTGTAATGGAACCGTGAGTGACGGATGCTTCCAGGAACACTGCCAAGGAAGTGACGTGCACAAAAAAGCAATAAAATCCATTCTGAGGAACTGTCTTGGCTGTATAGACTCTAAGATTTGTGACTGTAGACAAGTGATTTTAAGTCCTGGAGCATCACCAACTGCACATTTTGGATGTCTCCTTTATCTAATGCACCCGATTCAGCTCATCAGCTTGTTAATAGAGTGCTCATGAGCTGAATTGGATGTGTGAAGGGACATGTACAAAATGTGGTAAGTACATGCTCCAGTACCAGGACTGGGAAACAATGCTGTAGACAAACCTGCAGGAATAATGCCGATGCGAAGTCCACACGGCATAAGGGTCTCCTCCACAGAGTTCTCATCCACACCTGCTTCTTGCTGTGTATGGGAGACGAGGCCATGCATAATTTCGCTGAACATGCCATCACCTCCGACACACACCACACTGCAGAAAGAGACGGAACTGATAACTTCAGTGCATATTTGTTTAAAGTGTCCCTATTATGCCATTTCCAATATTGCCTTTAACGCAGTGTGTAATGTAGCTGTATGTGAACGTAAACAAATTCAAAGTTTATGTCTCCCAAAATAAAGAATTGGTTCTATAGAGCCTAAACGAGTCATTAGTAATTCGAATCCCACTTCGGCGTAACACATTTGCATAATACCCACCTATGTTGTAGGTTGGTCGGGTGCGAACAACTTGATCCCGCCCACAAACATGTCATTTTACTGACGGTAGACCAATCACAACAGACTGGGCAATCTGACCAATCAGAGCAGAGTAGGCTCACAGAAAGGAGGGGTTTAGATAGATTGTGTCTTAGAACTTCTTCGAACAAATGAGGTGATATTAAACACATTTTTTGAGAAAACAAAATGTTTTTTTTTACCTTGCATAAATGGAAACCTATTAGGAGACTCCCAAAACAATATTAGGAGGCTTAAAATGGCATAATAGGGGCAAGTGTAATCAGTAAAAGGTAGAGTGCAAATCGGCAAATTAATGAAATTTGTGTCTAAACTGTTGTTCGCAGAAATGTATGTTAAAAAGTAGAGGAAAAAGATCCAGACGCAACAGTCAGAGTTGTTTTGTGAATATAGCCTCTGGCCTAGCTTTAAAGCAGGATCCATGCTGCTGTCACCAAAAGCCACTTTATTTTCAGTCGTCATTTCCCAAGCTGCCCGCCGTCATCTGCCGCAGTGCCAGACCGATGTGCATTGATGTGCAAATGTTAATCTGAGCTTTGCTGCAGAGGACACATTCCTCACTGGGCAAATTAAGAGTCGCCGCACAGCGACCGTGATCTCCCAGCAGGACGCCCACTCACCCATCATACTTCTTCAGATCAGCCTCTGTCTTCAAGTGGTCCCTGGCATGATTTGCGCGCTCTGTAACTATAGAAACAAAAGAGAAAAAGCCATTGTTAACGGGACGATGACAGCGGAGCTGAGCAAAGGGGGGAGAAACATCATTATGTTCATCTGGCAGTTAAATTGCATTTTTCTGCTGGCTTGATGGAGACCATCAATCAGCCACATCAAATGATGAAGCTGAAGTCATGGTGAAAAACAATCCCCGGTACATTTCATTACCGGTTCTTTACCATCAGCACTGATGTAAAGTCGTAACTCGGAGGGATGTGCTGAAAATGAATGGGGCCTAGGACCGAGCCCTGTGGATCACGTTGATGATATATGCCAAAGGTGATGTATGAAGCTTATTAAACCGTCGGCAGAACATCTTGTTTGGCTCCTCTAATGATTTGGTTTGAATGGTATTTGTCCAGCCAGACATGTACTTTACCATTTGCGAAATGTCCACATGGTCGTAAAAAGAATCCCCTTAAGCAACTGCTGAGTAAGCCTGTAAGCTTTAGCTCTAACAGCCAATATTCACACCAACCCAGGGTCTTCCTCCCTCAAACTTAATAAATAATGGATGCCTTTGCATTCCTATGTTTATCGACTATCACAGTTTGCATTATGGCCAGCTCCTGTGATAGATGGCGCTGTAAATAAAATCATATTCGTGGGACGGGTTGGCAGGTGGGGCCATTTGCCAACGGAGATCTATTTGTGAAGCATAAAATCTCATTTTTTATTTAAATGTTAATGCAGGCGGCTGACGGGCACTCACCAATCACGTCGGTGGAAATGGAAGCCCGGGAAAAGATGGGGGCCACTTTGTGGTCGTAAATCTGCTTCCCACGTTGTTTTCCTCCGTAGGGGTTGATGTACACTAGCAAACTCTTCGGTCGATTGGCTGCGGAATGAGAGGGGGGCAGAGCATTAAAAGTGAGTTTTTGTTTGACAACAGTCTTTCTAGGCTGTCAAAACTACTTCATTAAGTGGCTTTTGAAAAACTTCATATGGTGTGACAACATAGAGATAACCAAAACTGTACATGTGCCTACACTAGGTTCAAAACTATCCATAGGATTGGTAAGAAACATTCTGGGTTATTTCAAATGTACAATTATTTTCTCTGTTTCTAGACACTAAAAATCAATTCAGAACATATTTGATATTTGCTTTTTTTTATTTTGATGACATTCTATTTTGGGCGGAGTTACTGAGTACAGATTGGGGGAAAAAGTGGGTAACAAAAATGCCAGCTATTCTGCCTAATTAAAATGCAGATTAAAAGAGAAGAGAGATGCTGTGTCAAAAAGGAATTAATGTCCATTATTTATGTATGCCATAATTATGTACAGTACCAAATGTGACTCTGGACCACAAAACCCTATGTTTATCGCCTCCGGTTTGCTTAGCTGGGGACACTTAATTTCCAGCGATTATCGCCGATTCGATTAAAGAGATCGTCTCTGCATTTCATAAAAAAATAAGTGTTAATCTCCTCATTGTACATCACTATCACTTTATTCTCCTATTTTATACTGTTCAGTGCTTTGACATAATCTGTATTGTTAAAAGCGCTATATAAATAAAAGTGATTTTATTTTATTTGATAGCAATAGCCAAAAATACATTGTATGGGTCAAAATTATACATTTTTCTTTTATGACAAAAATCATTTGGACGTTAAGTAAAGATTATGTTAATGAAGATATTTTGTAAATGTCCTATTGTAAATATATCAAAACTTAATTTTTGTTTAGTAATATGCACTGCTAAGAACTTCATTTGGACAACTCTCAATATTATGTTTTTTTGCACCCTCAGATACCAGATTTTCTAATAGTTATTTCTCAGCCAAATACTGTCCAATCCTAACAAACCACTGAAAGCTTATTTATTCAACTTTTAGATGATGTCTAAATCTCAATTCAGACAAATTCATCCTTATTACTGGTTTTGTCATCCAGGGTAACAAATGTGTGGTAGCAATTAACTCAAGAGACTATAATCGAATGAAAAACATGTTTACAATAAATTCACACATAAAAGGACACCAATAAACTATTAGGATAAAAAAAAAAAACTGGTGTGAAAACCACTGACCAACCTATAAACAATAACATATCTTTTTTTTTGCTATTTTTTTATGCATAGTGAATTTTTATATTATACAAAAATTAATGACGCACTCAGCAATGCAAGTTGTTCCCTAATAGTTTGGACCCAGAGCAGACACAGGGAATGTTCAGAGCAGTGGAAAGTCACGTTGCTGCACCGCCAGCAGTGCTGCCTCGTCCTCTCTACATAGAACACTGCAGAGAAACACAAAAGAGAATGCCACATTATTCCAAAAACTAGCTAAAAGGTGACCTGTACGATCAGTATCGTTCTGATAATACACTCACGACATATAGATAAAGTATCAAACTATGTATTCCCCTGTTATCAGGGCCAGATGACAGTCTGATTATGCCGGTGTACCTGTGAAAGCATGCTGGCAGGAGTCCGCTGGGCTCTGAGGAACCTTCTGCCATTTCCCAGTGTCTTTACAAGGAGAGTTATCTTCCTTTTCCTGAACGGCTATAATCTCACACACCGGGACACAATGACTACCTGTGTATAGAGGACCAGTGGGTCACATTACATGTGAGACATATCAAAACCTATCGCAAATACCTAACTAAAAATAATACTTTATTAGATATAGAGTTAGTATATATTATACTAAGTCATGGTTTACAAGACTCAACAACATTTGCAATTTATCACACAAATAGAGGTTTAATCTATGTACTAATTGTATTGTATTGTAATAATATTTAGTTTTACAAACTGTTTTAGAATTTACATAGTATTTATTTTTATGCAATTGCCAAGAAAACATTTCAAATGAACAATTATCTATTTTATATCATTTTTTTAAATTCAAAACTTTCGTCAAGTTATCATGATATTGGTTGAAAGTCCATTTCACATAATTATTAAGAGTGTCAATCTTTAAGCAAAAAATGAATTGATTGGATGCATAATGCAGCAATTTTCAATTAGATTTAAAATCAATTACTAAGTCAATAAAACATGGAAGAGATTGCATGTCAGACTGTAAAGGATTAGCAGTTATTGTTACCTTGACAACCTATATAAATGGATCTTAGTCAGAGTGGATATCATATTTTTATTTTTTGATAGTGAAAAGGAGGCTGTGGGTCTGAAAATGTGGTGACCACCAACTCAGCATTTGGATTTATTCAACACAAATATTTTTAGACAATGACCTGAATAAACAAATTAATTGATAAACCCCTTAAATCACTGATACTACAGATGGTGGCTTTTAGTTTTTTTAGAAGGATATTATCAACCTTTTTCTCAAATCATCTGCCGCGTTTTTTTCCCCCTGATTTTGTAAAATCTTACAGAAAATGCTTTAGAGGCCTGAGTTTGCAAAATGTGAGTTTTGGTGATGTCGACTGCTTCATTTTGTTTGCTTTGCAATAAGACACTATGTAAATGTCGGTTTCCATCATCGCTGCGCTAGGGAAAATATCTCTAGGCAAAGGAGGTTTTTGCATTCTGACAGCTTGTGCCCAAATGAGTCAATCTCGTGTTATGTTACATAATGCAGACTTTTCAGAAAAGCCCTGGGAGAGGAAGTTAATGAGGTTTGACCTTATTCAAAAGATCAGAGAGTTATGTGGATTAGAATAAAGTACTGCTTCAGAAACTTCACTTAATACCCAGATAAACCTAGAGTAATGATTTATCTTAAAACTTCATGACACATTTATGAGACATAACAAGTGTATTTCATTTTTATACAGCTTAATGAAACCATTCATATGCCCAGATGTAGCCATAAACTTAACAGCATAATAACATGGAAACAACAACCCGATAAAAGTTTCATGATACTTGTATTAGAGTAATTGTGTAATACATGAATACTGCATGAGGCAAAAAGCTGAAATGTAAAGGTGAAACAGTAGAGTTATAGAGTTCATAAGGGACTTAAGATTCCTGTTGCATTTATTCTTAGTTTTCTTGGTCTATGTTTAGCATCCTCTCCACCAAAAATAGGCAGTGTATTTGGAGTGTATAGGGTAGAAAGCAGGGTTTAAAATGATTCAAGCTAAACGTGAAATGCTTCACTAACCAGTATTCTGCTGGTCAGCATTGTGAATCTGTGTAATTAACCTGATCGCTTGGATTCGATTGAAATTACTGGATTGCGCCTATTAAATTTCACACACACAAAAAACAAACAAACAAAAACAGTTAACATGACCAATCCTTAATTGATTGATTTATTTATTTATATTAGCATCAGAAAAATACTGAATATATTACAAATTATATATTCATATTACATATGAAACACATATTACATTGAACAAACTTTTTCCAATATTTTATTGCAGTTTTTGCAATACCATTCCCAAATGTGGGTGGGAATAGTTTATAACCTTGATTTTGTAATTAAAATAAATAAATATGCAACAAACAAATTAAATTAATTAAATCTTTGGTTAGAGGTTTAAAGCAAATCTGCATTTAGGGTCATTTACAATATCTTTTAGAATAGAATAAACACTGAGAAAATGCAAAGACAGAACAAAACATTTTTTTTGATCTGATCGTTTACAATCTGTTTGCCTCATTTCATTCATTTCCACTATAATTCTCCTGCAATCACCCTGTGTGTGATTGTATCAAAAAAAACAATGCAGAAGCGCATCTGATTACATAAGATGTTCTGATTTGTTCTCATTTCTATGCTAACTATAGTAATTGTGTAAAACAGAGGCAGTAAACTTAATGAGGACAGAGGTAATACCACTAAACAATAGTTGACATTCCAGGGGTCCTTGACTGTTATATCCTTGACAGCACTCCCAAATGCACCACATGTCCTTCCAATAGATGGATCAATGATGCAACAATCAGAGGCTATATACTCTCCAGTATATGCACATCTTTATTGTAATCATTGCCTTAAACATATTCATCATTTATTGTATACTTAACTAAATATATAACTAAAGCAACCTGTATTATCTTACGAGTTGAATACTAAGGATCTTACTCTGACATGACTTCTGACCAATTAACAGATTACTTCCTGATTGTATCATTCAAAACACTTTTGTGAAGCTGCTTTGAAAAAATACTGGGGAAAGAAAATACAAAAAGAGTGATGAATTACATAGGAATAACTACACTCATTCTAAAATAACTATTAATCTCATTCCCCTTCAAACTGATATGACGTACATTTAAAAGGAAACATAATTTCAGATCTGATAATCATGTGTAACGTGGAGTACTTGTATAGTTATGAAACTAAAGTCACACAAAACAGCAGGCATACAGAACTACAGATCTCCACAAACAACTTGGCGTGTTGCATTTAACTTCCAAAACCTGGTGTGCTACCCATAGGCATTTGTATAGAAAAATATGAAATCTTTAAGATAATTAAATTAAAACCACTGTATACATGGTACAAATTCAAACTGACTGACATATTCACATAGCGTCAGGTGACAAACTCTGCTATAGAAAAAAGGATTTCCCCTTTAAATAATGAGCCAGTCATACCTCCCAGGCATGTTTGTTATTATAATATGGGAAGAAAATAAGATTGAAGTTGTGCGTACCAGAGTTATGACATCACTTGAGCCTCAAATTGAAAGCTAGAAGAGCACTAGGTTAGATGAAACCCGAAAAGTATGTCAACGTTTTGAAAGAACAATTCCAGACCATATGCATTACCTATGCATCCTTATGTGAATCATGTTGTGGAATATTACTCATGTCCTTCCAGGCATCTGTTGCCATGGAGATGCGAGCTTGGGACTAGGAGTTCATTCCCTTCTCGCAAAGTTCTGAAGCGCCATGTTTGAGCAGCATAACACACCATTCATCCATCCAATGTGACCTTTCCAGCAAAACCAAACATTTGTTTAGTATGAAAGAGCCCTCTACAAATAATGTCTTTTGTGTCCCCACTACTTCAGTTACGCGCGTTCTGAGAAAACTAACTCGTGGTGAAAGGGGATAGATTACACAGCAGATGGACAAAGTAAACTGCACAGTAGACAGCCAATGCTGACACAAATCACGCTGGCAACTAAAAGCTTTCCAAAGTAAAAACAAAATAAAGACTGATCAAAAAATGAGAAAACTACTGCAAAGTCTACACAACTACTTGTCTTAAAATCAATAACATAATTCAGCTTCAAGTGTATGTCAACTACGGGATGTTGACTCCAGAAACTGAATTTTGGAGATGAGGGATGAAAAAAAGAGAAATTTAAGGAAAAGTAATGGACGTGCTTATCTAAGGATCATTGCAAAAGACAATATGTCAAAACAAAAGAAAACAAAACAAGACAAAATAAACAAAAACAAAACAAAGTACAAAAAAACCCAAAAAAACAAAAAGATTTGTGTACTGATGACAACAAAAACAATTTAGGCCTAACCCTAACTGGAAAATAATCTCCCTGACCTTATGTCAGCAATATTTTTGTCCATGCGAAATCCTTTAATTAAACATTGGCACCTTGAACTCCCTTAAGCAGGGTGGAAACTTCATTAAATATGTGTCATGGCCCAGTGGAAAATATCCATCAAGACCTTTAAATAAAAGTTGGATTTATGTAATGGATCTCAGTACTGGAGGTCACCCAGTTCTCAACTTCTCCTCAAATGCATAATGTATCCACGGCACAAAGGTCTGGCTCAGGTAAAACAGTTTCAAAACCTGGATTAGTCTTAAAAAAATATTTACGTGAAGTTCATGGTTCTATTACATGGACTGTTTTAAAAGGTCAATCAAGACGTTGTCCACTTACACTCATGTTGTTACAAACCTGTACGGCTTGGAACATGACAATATTTATGCCGCTTTTACATATAGAAGCAGTTTACAGCAGCATACATACATACAGGATCTTTAAAGATGATCAATAACTAGGTTTATTAAATTAAATACCCAGACAGTTTATCTGCCTTTTTTTTTTTTCCAAGGTTGTGATTCGTGTATAAGCTCTTTTTCTTGGCTATTCATGCTGACTGTTTCTCTAGCATATAATTTGTGGTCACTCTCTTCATCTGAACGATTTTCAGAAAACAATGTTACAGAAATAACTGATTAACCACCCAAACCTGGAAGTTTAATTTATGATAATTCATGACAAACATCTAGACAATGATCAATGAGAGGACAGAACAGTAGGCTACAGTGTGTGCAGCAGACAGGTGGAAACACGCAATCCAATTCCTCAAGATTATCAGCGACCTCTCTGACCTTCCAGCGCAGTCTGATAACGCTTCACACACTCTTTATACACAACTTAACTACTGTTACAGTGTGTGTAAAAACAGCGGTGTCTGTGTGAGTTTTGTTCCCACAAGAACAAAAAAACTGTTCTGTAAAGATACTCATCTTGCCACATGATACTTCGTGTAACATCCTAGGTAAGAAATTGTATTTTTATATTTAATCTTTTATGGTTGTAATGGCTGCAATTCAAAACTTATGGAAATGCCTACCTAGCAGACAGCAATTTAGGGCAACATCTGCGCATCCCACGGCATGATTAGGCCTCAAAGACGTAAGCAGCATTTTTTGGGCACCATACAAGTGTGCATCGGATACGTTTTAGGAATCAGCAGCATTTCTAGGCACCATAAACGTGCAATGTGCAACACAGTATTTTTAGGCATTAGTTATGTGTTTTATGAGGGTTTTCAGTCAGCCTACTAAATGTTATATACAAATTACCCTCGCTTTAAAAGGCAACATTGGACAATTTCACAAGATTTGGGACCCTTTCTTCTGTTACCTTAAGAGGAATTCTATTCCTTAAAGCAATGTATCGTAATTACAAGTTGTTTTGATGGTCACTGTATTGTATACAGTACTTGCAGGCTGGGGAAGGGGTGTTTATTTATTGTGTGTTCTGTTCTTTGTTTGTTTTTGTGTATATCAGAAAATTAATCCTGGAATTTGCAATTATTGCAAGGTTATTCGATGACTAAATAAAAACCTATTTGACAAATTACCCTTGCTTTTGAGCACCGCAAGCATTTCAATTCAGAAACCACACACACACATATATATATATATATATATATATAGTCAGTAGTGTTTGTAGGAATTACAGTTTCCAATTTTAATGTATTTTTGGGCATCAAATGTATTCCAGATCAGCAGCATTTTTGGGCATCATAGACGTCTTTCAATCAGCATCCATTTGGGCACCACTGAAATTTTCAGAATCAGCAGTGTTTTTAGGCATCAAAGACTCCATCCAGTCGATATCTTTTTTGGGGCATCATAGTTAGCCGGTCAAAAATCCTGCATTCTTGGTTTCTCTGTATGTGCATTGTACATACGATGCCGGTCTACTAGGTAGGCAGCTCAAGTCAGTTTTGAGACACACACCACTAGAACAAATAACAGCAGCAGCGTACCGCGTTGTATATGTTATAGTGTTATTATTGTATTAGATATGTAACTCACCCGCTTTGACAGCTCCATATATGGCGCGTCCGGTGTGTTTTTTGGCGATTTGTACGTCTTTCCACGCGAGAATCGCGCAATTTAATGTGACCTCATACAGTCTGCGCTGAACACACAGCTCAGAACACAACAGACGCGACTGCTTCTCCATTTCCGCTCTTAACAACAAATATACGCTAGTTATCTCACTTTCATCTTCCAATCGAGTTTATACTATACCGCACCGACGGTTTAGATTATTATAAAAAATACTACAGTCGCTACAATGTTGCTCGTTTTCTCCTGAGCAGTTTGGCTACATAGCGGTTTTCCCTTTCCTGATGAAGTGGGAGGAGTCAAAGAGATATGCGTCACTCACAATCCTATTGTAGGAGGTGCGATGTGAGTGATTGGCATACTTTGTCTGTTCTTTTATTCTGGCACTGTTAGTTAATTAGGGATCTACACTTATTTATTTACAAAGTTCTATAATAGATGACATTGCATCACTCTGGTGGTATGTATTGCGAGGCGTCCTTTATGTACATTTCTATATGTAACTAGTTTTCTTCCATCATGCATTTAACGTATTGAGTATAATTTCAATAATACAATATAATGTACTGATAATAGAATATAATGTTCTTGCCATTAGCTGTCAAGTGCAAACAGTTTTACTTCAGTGCATTTATTGACATGAAGAAGTAAAACAGAAGTTTTTCTTCTCAGTTCTCCAAAGAAGTGGTATAGGGGGTTCCTTATTTATATTCATTATATGGAAAAAAAGCGTTGCGCTTTATAGCCACATGGATACCTTATTGAATCTTTCTATTTACCATAATTCACAGATTCTACTCCGCAAATGTTTAGCCTATATCTAAAGAATTTTACATATGACTTATACACTCTAATTTTATTTATTTTGGAAATGTTGTTTGACTTAATTGGTCTGGATAAAAAGTAGTAGGCGTATCTGTCACTTCTCCTTTCTAAGTTTCACATAAGTAAAAAAAATAAGCTATATTTTAAGACATAGACCATCTCATTAATATAACTCTTTATCATTCCAATGCTGTGTTGTTTTGTTCTATTGATTGGTTTATTTAGCGACATCCTCGTAGGTTTATGTTTAGAAATGAAACATTCCTTTACAGACAACATCAGACGTTTTAACAGGCCTGTGCAACAGTGAGGAAACTAAAGGAGGCGCGTAGAAAAATCCACTTGTGATTGGCTGTTCATCAGTCACTCATGAGCCCCCTTAACCAATCACAGCTGCTCTAATGTGCGGTGGGCGGTACCAACATGGCGACTCTCTGAGTTTGCGAAGAGAAATTGAGGTGTAAATAAACTCTTCGTGCACATTTTGCACAACTTATCAGCTTATTTCGCCACACTAATTTATGAGCGAGTACTCTGAGGCCGAAAGATGTCAGGCGACGGCAACAAAAAACAGTTCTGGAAGAGAAACACAGCCAAGGTTCCTGGGAAGTGAGTGACGTGTTCATGCTAATGTCTATGTGTTAGCTCTCTGTGTGTATTTATATGTGTTTAATTACAGATGCAATTAATCGAACAATATCTTTCAACGCCAAATCTCACCGGAGGAGCTCGAAATATTCAGAATAAAACGTGTCACTCAAATCTGATCTTCTTTAGACTGTTTTTAACTGTCTTTTAATGTGAAGAGTGCTAGCTGTACTGGCTCTCTGTATAGACTGATGTCAGTGATGTATTAAGTTTATATCATCACAATTATATTTTTCTAACACTGACATCTGCCGCTTCATCAGTGTGCATGTGGTGATAATATCTGTTATATCGACCAAAGCTCTGTGTAAATAGGTTAGTTTATAAAGTCATGTGTTAGCCTGTTAGCTATGTGCTGCTGGGGCCCTCTTTTGACAACTAGTACAGATACAATGATGGTATCATAAGTTGTATTATTTTGATATATAACATGATGCTGAAAGATTATTGCGTACACATACCATGCTTTCTACATGTAATTTAAAGAATAATACCATAGTAGTACTATGGTGTTTTAAGAAGCGATGGCAACAAAAGCAACTTTATAAAACTTCATAATTAAAGTAGTGTATATATAATGTGGATACACACAACAGATTAAATTTAACTAATAACACTTTAAAATGAAGGTTTGTTGTGATTTGCTTTATTAGGTCTTGACTTGTCAAACCAGTTTTTTTTATCTAATGGGGAGTTAAAAATAAAGATTTTTTCACTTATTCTTTTTCACAGTATCCAGCATGTTTATGGAGCCCAACATCCCCCATTTGACCCTTTGCTACATGCCAAGTAAGTGGAGTTATGTATTTTGGTGAACAACTTGTCTGCACGGTTCTTTGAACTGTAACCTGGTTTTTTGCAAGTACTGTATTCTCCAAAATGACTGTCATTTTTATGCTTTTAATAATAGATAAATGAAATGTGAACTGTTTTTATTATTATATTTTTTAATTATTATTCCC
>JAUMHE010000046.1:15103111-15123557 GCA_032359235.1 Enteromius mattozi
GCTGATTACAGAACCGAATTTACTGACAAGATGCGCAATACATATCGCGCGATGATTATCGTGCAGCCCTAGCATGTGTATACATATGCATTTCCGCGTCATAATAGTAAATAGAAGTATGTATGTGCATAAGGATGGAAGTGTGCGTTCTTAGGAATTGATTCTGAGCTTAGTTGGTGCTCTAGGCTAGGTTTTAACCCTGCACTTCAATGCTCACGAAGAACACTTGTGCGTTTAGCCGTGTAATGTAAGTGCTTAAAGGTTTAGTTCACCCCAGAAAGAAAATTCTGTCATTAATTACTCACCCTCATGTCGTTCCAAACCCGTAACACCATGTCCCACACGCGACATGACAAGATTCCAGCGACAAGCAATTTGAGTGTCCACACCAAGTGTGACGTACAAGTCTTGAAAAGTGAAGCCATTGCGTCTCGATCGCACCCAGGTGACTGGCTGTATAGGTCATAAACCCCGCCCTTTCCATGTAATCTAATGGGACGTGAGACAAACTAAGTAATCAAATTACACAAAGATGGTTTCCCTCATTTTAGGTAGTTTTTATCATGCTGATGTATATTCAAGTGTTCGTTTTTCTAACAACTTTGCTTTAAATTAGTTATTTGATGCTGTAAAAATGAGGTGTGGTTTCATGATTGTGAGCTTATGATTTGGTCTGCGAGAGTTTGGGCAGAACTTTGATTCTGCGGCTCCACCTCACGATCTCTACTGTGCAGACTCTGGCTCCAAATGATGTCATTTTCGCAAGATGTCAGCGGCCATACTGAGCAAACTATGCTGGATACCGGCCCTCTAGGATCGAGTTTGCTATAGTGAGAGGAAGTTGAGCCGCGTCGTCCATCTTTTTTACAGTCTATGGTCCACACCAGACGTGACGCAACGCAAAACAGCGATGCAACAGAATCAAACAAATATCACAGCCAATCAGAAGCTGGTATGGGCGGGCTCTCTCTGAAAGCACACTTTCACAGTGAAATGGATACGTTTATAATGTAGTTCATATGGTTCAATATTCAAAATGGCTAAATTAGAAATTTAACATAAAATTTTTTATTTAAATACGAAACTAGTCGCTGTCGTGGCTAGTTGGGACAAAAACTGTAATATTTTTTATTTAAATATTATAGCTCTCTGACTCTCCCATAGACAGCAACACAACTGTAATGTTCCCAGGCACAGAAATGTAGTAAGGACGCAATGAAATAGTTCATGTGATATCAGTGGCTCAACTTATTTGCAAAGCTTTGAGAATACTTTTTGTCCGCAAAGAAAACAAAAATAACGACTTTATTCAACAATTATTCCGCCATTTTGGAAAATATCACAATGTGTATTCACGTTTTACCGTAAGACATGCGTACGTGGGTATGTATTTAAGAAGTACAACTGTATGCAAGGAGAGAAGTAGTATATGTGTGTGTATACATATATATATATATATATATATATGACACAAATGAATGAAAGGATATGTGTAGATATGCCAAGAAGGAAGTATGTGAATATATATGTAAGGAAGGAAGTACGAAAACTTTGTGTCAATCTTTAAAAATAAGTAGGTTGGCACTGTTTACTTCTGTCTACAAAATGAATTTCAGAGATTGAAGTGTAAGCCTTTAGATCTCAATATTTTTAAGATAATAAGAACATTTTAGTCTAACATGTCCAGATTTTTAATGGGTCGTGTATTTTGAAGCATTGTACCAAAGCCTCTTTGAAAATAGATGAAACAGTACATAGACGTTCAATTTGTCATATGACAAATACTGACACACAATAATGAGCAAAAGTCATTTTCTTCCTTTACAAGCTCTTGTTTCAGAAGCGTTTGTTGTCATCTCTTAGTCGCTGTATTAATGAGTACCTGATATATGTGTTTTTAAGAGGGATGCCATCAGATGGTCAGCTTTTACCTCTCTGAGCGAGAAAGACTACTACAATCACAGGAAGCAATTACTCCTTGATGCTGTCTGCTGTTGCCATGGCGACGCATCAACTCTGTTGCACCCTATTCACTGCCGTCTGACTACCTTTTCTCTCCGTGTGTCTCAGATGGGGGAGCTGTGGTGCTCTCATGCTCTTAACACAGGCAGTTCTTCTCTTAGTGCTCAACCGCAATACTAGAAATGCAATCTGATTCAAATTCACTTAGTTTAGTGCCAATTGTGACAGAGAAATTCTTTATGGAATTCAAGAATATTATATTGCGAATCTGACATTGAGCCATTGAAAGCATTCCTAGAGACACTTTTTCATAAGCTGGGAATACATCTTAAAAAAATAATACAATAAAAATGGTTTATATAAAGTATTAAAGACATATGAATTCTGTGGGGATTTTTTTCTTGTATGCCTCTTTTTTTTCTTTTGACATTGTTCACAGTTTTCATATCTATCAAGCTTAAAATAAAAAAAAAAAAAGAAAGAAAAGAGAATGACAAAAACCACACAATTTCCGCACAGATATATACTGGAATATACTGGAAAAGTGTTTTTTTGGTCATTTTAATGGTATTTTAGCTGCACAAATTCTGAGGTTAAAGGTTTGTTATGCAGCTTTCCTCTAATTTTCCAGTCATTTGATTTGTGTTTTGATAAATGATTAAAACTTCTCAGCTATGCCAGTGACTTAAGCTAATACTGAAGTAAAATGATAAATAATGTATTACATATCGTGTTTTGATAGATTTTTGTTTTGTTGTTTGCATCAAGCAGTTAGACTAATGTCAATGCTTCTTATTTCTACCAATATAATGATGTTAATGCTTTAGCTATTTACCTTTGCTGCATAAATCTAAAACAATCTAAAAAGCTCCTAAAAATACTGTGACTCATCATTTTGCACATCCTCATTTGGTTTTAAGTGTTAGAACTTCATTCATTATATAGACACGCATTGCTGCTTTATTATACTGAAATTGCTTATTGACTGTGTTTACTGAAGAAACTTTATTTTTGTGTCTTGGTCCTATGTTGTAATTTGTTTGTGGATAGTGCATTCTTCGGACCTTATTACAAAGTCAGTATTAGCAGCCTGTGTTTAAATGCTTGTTTGTGAGTCTGTAATAGTACAGTATCAGTTCATCATAGAAAGAAATTTGAAATATTGCTCACATCAAGGTCTCTGTTTAAGCAGTCTACAGCTGAACAAGGTCACCTGGATCTGCTCTGGAGTCATGAAGTACTCCAGACAGTTGTTCAGATAACCTTGATGAGCAATTAGATCTTTCCAGGCAGCACTCGAGACACAATTAAGTATGGTATACCAAGTCTCTTAAGTGAATGAAGCACCAGTTTTTAGCTTCTGTGTTTAAAGTTAGTATTTGGTCTCCCACATTGAATTTTAATCACATTTTTGAAGTAAGTTCAGTTTCCTGTCATTGTTATCAGACTTAGCCTGATAGTTATAGGTTATTAAATTGATTCTGTAAAGTTCCTGTGCTATTGGTCTCATATACAGTATCCTATTTTACTACCGCAACAGTTCTCACTTTTTTATTTTTTATATAGTAATAACTTTAAATGGATAGTTTAAAAATATATATGTATATAATAATAATAATAATAATAATAATAATAATAATAATAAATCTGTAGTCATCATCTGGTGTTGAACCAAAAAATAAAAAATAAAATAAAATAAATAAATAAAAAGAAAAAAGAACGAAGTCCATAAATGTTTTTTTTTTTTTTTACATGGATTTAATTAAAAATAATAATAATATTAATTTAATTAAACAATTTGTGGTCGTCTTCTGCCACCTCTCACCAGTGCAAATTTGCATAAAGTGGAACTCTTCACGTCGTCAGTGATTTCTGGCTGTTCATGTCTCCTCAAATTGCCAACTTTTAGTTCTGTTTTACTGGATATTGCCTAGTGAACCTTTTTTTTAGGTAAGTTTTCATACTGTCAGTAGTCTTAGAAAGTTCTTTGAAAAGTGCTTGTTCTCTCTTACTTTTGGAGAAATATATACTGGACGGACTTTTTTTTTTTTTTTTTGAGTACCTGTCTCAAATTTTTCTTTTGAATAGCTTATTTGGGAATGGTGGAGTAGTAGTAATTCTAACTAGCTGTGTAGTAGTTGTATGTAGTTATTTCAGTATCTGATTGCTGCCCAATACTAATAAGTACAATACTAATACGTACTAATACTTGTATGACGGTAAACACAAATATCCTTAAATTAAACATTGACATTCATTACTTTTAACATGAATAAAACCAATAACATAAGCCTGATATAAAACTAATAATTTCTAAAAGCATGGAATCTGCTGGTTTTTTGTTTTTTCTTCAACTTTTTCTAAGATTGTGTTTTAGATGACAACTCAAGTGTTTTCTTTTCCCGTTTAAAAGGTGATAACCCTATGCATTTTGGCATCCTAATTATAATATAATTACATGCTTATAATGTTACAGTATTTGAATTTAGCTTTATTTTATTAGAACAGCCATCCAACATATTTTTTCAGGACTTGCTAGAACTCACAAGTTGAGAACCAATTTGTTAGACTATCTTAAACCCGACTTTTGCTATTTCATAGGTATCTGAACTTCTGAATCACACACACTGGCCTGAAATCTGCACCGAAGCAAAGTTGTTTTTTTTTTTGGCTTTTTACAAACTTTATTTCTGTCCAGAAATGTGTCACCTGGCTTTGGGTGTACCTGGCTCATGACGCAATTCGTATGAAAGAGAAAGAACATTTATAATGCAATCAATGAAATACAACAGTGCAGTTATTCTAAGACCCCAAAGGAAGTGTCTACTGTACGCTCCCCAGGCACCTGAACTACATATCATCATCCTCAGCCGCCTACGTTAATACAGTGAAGTATCTCTTTACAAGAGCTGCATTACTTTATGGCTCTGCCACGTGCTGCAGTGTCCTTTATATGACTTACTGCTGCCATTCAAGAATCTACCTTACGAGTTTTAGTGCCAAACTAAACTTTTACAGCTCAGAATAAAGGTATTTCATGCTTATGAGTGCACCATTCTCTCAGGACTAGGTGATATAATACATTATATATATATATATATATATATTTATAAAATTCTGTTATTTTCAGACTTTGAATGATGTTCAGCGTCACAGCACTGTAAATATTAATGTATTTGCTCTGATCCAAAACAAATCAAGACAAAGGAAACTTAATATTTATTATTTTTTTATTTACATGCAACAATGTAATTGTATGTGATAGTACAAAAAAATACTAAACTGGCTCATGGACATTTATTGAAAGGTGAAGAAAGGCCAAAAATGCCATTTTGTCTGCCCAGTTTTTAGTGTTATGAGACCACAATTCTTAAGGGAAATATATATATATTTAATGTATAATAAAATAAAATATAAAATGTTTGCTTTTATTAGATTGCATTATATTCTCTTTTTTGTTGTTGAATGTTTATTTTGTGTCTGCTGTGTAATAGACAGTAATGCTGATATGGAAATAATCATAACTAAATACAACAAAAAATCATGTTTTAAGTATATTAAAATAGTGTGGTTAATATTATTATCATTATTATTATTATTTTAATTGTCTAATCTGTATGATTCAGTTCTTTTATTATAAATCTTTTATTATATATATTTTTAAATATTATAAAATTTTGAAAGAACTGAATCATACAGATTAGATATATTGAAATTCTGGCCTATATTATTGTTTGTTAGTTGATAACAGTAAATTACAAATTTTAATATTGTTCCATTTCATCTAAATAAATAAATGAAAGATTAAAGTCTTGAAATTATCACACATTGATTTACACCTCATAATATGGTTGTGTAATAATGTGTATGCAATATACGTTTCAAGATTTTTTTTTCTTCTTCCCATGCAAAATATGTCACTGATGTAGTGTGCATCTTGCCAAATCTATCATTGTTTTTGCTGAAAAGGTAAACTTTAGTTTCCAAAAATGGCGCTAGTAACCATTTACATTAGGCCATATTGTTCTATTGTGTTCCCTTCATTTATTCCTTAAGTTTTCTTAAACTGGGCTTAAAAAGGTCTTAAAAAGTTCAATTTACCTTCATCAAACTTAAAATCTATACCTGGAAGTTGAGTAAAAGTGTCTGCCAGCTAATTTAAGGATGCTTAACGCTTTTAAAATATTGGTAACACTTTACAGAAAGGTTCATTAATTAACATTAGCTAACATGAACTAAGAATGAACAATAATTCTACATCATTTATTAATATTAGTTAGTGTTAATTTTGCTAATGCATTATTAAAATCACAAGTTGTGTTTGTTAACATAAGTTAATGCACTGTGAGCTTACATGAACAATGAACAACTTCATTAACTAACAAAGACTAATAAATACTGTAGTAAATCTATTCTTCATTGTTTAGTCATGTTAGTTAATACATTAACTAATGTTAACAAATGACACCTTACTCTAAAGTGTTACCAAAATTTCTATATATTAGTTCGTCCCTGCAGTTTATATATTCCATTAGGACCTGTTGTCTCACATCGCTGCAGTATTTAAATATCACTCTGACCGCCAAATGTTTTTTTTTTTCTTCACTCCTGAGGATGAGCATTACACTACGTTTGAGTGACAGCCTTCATGTCCCCTGGCAAATGGAGTGTGTCGGTTATTTATTAATTCTCTTTCTGTCACTCTTGCTATTGCCTCCTCTGTCTCTTAAATAAACTCTCAGATGAACCATTGAAGTCCTGTATGAAGTGAGAGTATGCGTTTGGTTTTTAGTATTTGTAGTGTTTCTTTGAGGGATTAGAGAGCACATACTTCCTCTGTTAGTCCATTCAGAGTTCCTGTGTTTAATTCAGTGTGCGGCAGTGTTTGAAGCACACAATAGAGCGGTAGACGACTGATGCGCAGAGCCAACACAAAGGTGTACAAGGTTGGAAAGACATTCTAATCTATAGTGTGTTCTGGAGACTTGATGTTCTTTATAAAGTACGCATAATGGGCTGCGTTGTAATGTAATATTCATTCGCCACATACAGCAGAACTGAAAGATAAAAAGAAATATTTATACACATCCTCGTAATTTTACTCACAGTCATTTCCTTTCTTACATGGAATGTCAAAGGAGATGGTTTGAAATATAGATAATCGAATCATGTTGACTACATTAGTAATAGCCTACTCTTATGCTATATTTTTGCTGCTTGTCAGCCTCAGTTCCCAGTAACTGGACAAGAACAGCTTGAATTTTTGAATTTTTTATGTCTTTAAGTTTCCATGTTCTTATTATTGTTACGATTATTGTTATCAATGGTGAGCATTACTTATATTTTGTGTTAGGGTGGTTGGATAAATCATGGCCATCCATGTGTTAAAAAGATAATAGATTTGTTGAAATGGCATGTATTCTTGGAAAGAGATGCAGCACTAAATTTACAGCTAGGTTTTGATGAAATATGTTTGCTTATTATATATTTGCTCTCACCCACTTTATTTTCAGAACAGATATATTATGTATGAGATGTAGGATTTATACTGGCGTAGATGCTTATTGATGTTGAATATGATTATAATATGAACTTTCTGAGTTGAGTGTTAGGGTTAGGAAACTTAAACTGCAATAACACAACGAAATCTGTGAAGAAATCTGAATGACACAAGCTAATCATTTAGAGTTTTGAGAATATATCTCTATTGATTCTTTGGCTTCCTCGTTTTCTGTGGAGTTAACAGAGGAAAAATCTGTTGCGGAAACAGTATTGGCACGGAAATAAACAGCCCTCACACAAATTAGATAAAGAAAATGAAACAACTGCCTTAGAGTGGTTTGGCAAGAATAGCACTGTCCACAAACACATGATACACACACGTGTGTACAAATGTGGGAAGTCACATTTTATTAGATAATAAAATAGTTTTATTTCTTTTATCATTTGTTCATACTTAACATTCTATTTAGCCCCATTTTATGTAAAAGTGTATAAACGAATACCAAGACACAGAAACACTGTATACAATACAGTAGAGTACAATACAGTTTTGTTTTTTTAGGATTATAGTAACAACTTTGGAAAACGTGAATTGTCATAAAAATACATGCGTGGATAATCAAACTGTTTCATTTTATTGTTTAAGCTACAGATATAACCATTGTCTTTTTTTCACCCTCTTTTGATTGAGGTGTTATATATTGCCTGGATGTGCTTAATATAGGTTATGTGAGACTCACTTAGCTGGCAGCTTTTCAGGAGCAACTGTCCGGACGGTCGCAACCTCTTTTGAGGTCACTGTCTCCAGAGGGACAAAGACAGCAACAATGAGCTGATGAAATAGTGAATGTCTAATTCCTCTCTCTTCCTCTCCCCCCCGTTGTGAGATTAATGCCACGTGGAGGAAATATAACAGATAGTTTAATTAAGTGCCAGGGCACAAGATTCATCGACTAATTTCTGCGGCTGACAGCGCAAATGAGGGTTCAAAGGTGCGAGCCGAGGAGACACCCTTGAGTGGCTCTGTGTTTAATGAATTGAGCGCTTTCCCTATAAAGTTCCTGCGTAAAGCAGCATGTGCATTAAAGCTAGCCTTCAATGTGTCAGGACAGTCTACCGTCCTCATATACTACACCAGCGTATCTGCCTGGAGAGAACACACATTCATGCCCTCTGTACTTACACTTTAGCCACACTGGTATTGCACAAGCACCATGAAGATCTGCAGAAACGCATTCATTATAATGGAAATGGTGGCTTTTATAGTGATATATAGCTTAATGAAGATCTAGACTACTGCATGGCTGACCCCCAAAATAAGAATCAGGGATAATTCGCCCAGCAATTATTATTCTGTCATCATTTACTCACCTTCATGTTTTTCCAAGTCAGGAAGGCGACTCCTGTGAAAAAGAAAAAGAGAAGTTTTGAAGAATGTTTAGCATGCCCTACAGTGCCCTATAGCAATGGTATGTAGGACTGTTACATTCAGATTTAAACAATTAGTCCTTCTGATTTTAAATGAATTTTTATGAATACGTTCTGAATTCCAGAAATGTTGGGATGTTTTTTTTTTTTTTATTGTTATTTGAATAAAATGAAAACTCAAGACTTTCAAATCACGTGAACATTTTAACAACGTGAACAAAAATTTTAAACAGAGAAGTTTTACTCTTTTATCCATTATATGTGGTCATTTTAAATTTGATTCCTGATACAGGTCTGGGGTTGGCACAGGGGCAACAAAGGGCTGGAAAAGCAAGACATTTTTGAAAAGATCAGCTGGGAGAACATCTAGCAACTAATTAAGTTAATTGACATCAGGTCTGTAACATGATTAGCTACAAAAGGGAGTCTTTCAGAAGTAAAGATTGGTGTCAAAGAGTGCGTAAAAAGATTATGGAATACTTTAAAAACAATGTTCCTTAATGTCAAATTCCAAAGGCTTTGCAAATGTTATTATCTGCAGTGCATTAAAAAAAAAAAAATCAAAAGATTCAGAGAAACTGGAGAAATCTGTGTGTGTAAGGGATAAGACCACTGGTCTTTGGGCACCTTAGACCTGTGGTTCTCAATTCCAGTCCTGGGTAGCCCTAGCTCTGCACATTTTGCATGTCTTTCTTGTTTAACACACCTGAATGCGATTATCAGATCATTAGTTCAGTTCATGGATTCTCTCCCAAGAAGCTGATGATTTCAATCAGGTGTGTTAATTAAGGGAAACATGCAAAATCTGCAGAGCAGGAGGTCCCCACGACTGGAATCGAGAACCACTGCCTTAGATGACACTGTATCAGTCATCAGTATGATTCTGTCATTGGCATTACTAAATGGGCCCAGGAATACTTCCAGAAACCACTGTCGGTAAATACAGTCCACCGTGCCAACTGAACCCCTATCATGCAAAAAGATAGCCATATGTGAACATGCTCCAGATGCGCCATCATGTCTTGTAGGCCAAGGCTCATTTAAAATGTTTCAAAGTGGAAGAGGGTCAGACGAGTCCACATTTCAGCTTCTTGTTGGAAATCAGAAACGTTGTGTCTTCCAGAGCATTCAGTTCAAAAGCCACCATCTCTGGTGGTATGATAAGTGCATACAGTATGGGCAGCTTGCTTTGAAAGGCACTATGAATGCTGCAAGGTATGTTAATATTTTAGAGGAACATATGCTCCCCTCCAGACGATTGTCTATTTCAGGGAAGACCTTGGGTATTTTAGAAGGACAATGCGAAACCACATTTGGTGCATTATTAAATAAAAAGTGCATCAAAGACGACCACAAACTCTTCAGCAGCTGGTAAACCTATATCAGGCAAGAATGGGACCAGACTGGGACAAGATGTCTTCAAACTGTTTTGAAAAGAAGAGTCAATGGTAAACATGCGCCCGTCCTAACTATTTTGAGACCTGTAGCAGCCATCAAGAAATTAGGCCATTTTGTGCATAAAATTTTTCTGTTGAAACATGTTATGTTATCTATGTTCTATTGTGAATAAAATATTTGCTCATGTGATTTTGAACTTCTTTTAAGTTTTCATTTTATTAAAATTTTAAAACCTTCCCAACATTTTTTGGAGTTCGGCTTTTATTTTCCACCATCTGTCGTCTCTTAGCCTTTTGTGACTTGTCCCCCTTTGTGTTCGAAAAATATATTGCACGTGGCAACAGCTGGCTAAATCACTTGTTCCTGTTGTTTGGATAAACTTCCAGCTGTAAGGGCACAGGGTTCCTTATCAGTCTGCCTGGAAAGAAAGGCGTGTGAAATTATCAGAATGTTTTTACAGTAGGTTTAGGATTAGTTGCTTGCAATTGTGCCTAATTTACTGTTATTACTATTGTATACGTGTAATGTAAGAAAGATACACATAAATAAATAAATGCTACACGCTGTAAATGTAAGATATAATCATAATGTATTAGAATCATATTTTTGAATGCATAAAATCTGCTTTTGCTGATTAAATAAAACCGAAGTCTGGGTGGTCCCTCTGATGTAATAAAATAAAAATAAATAAATAAATAGGTCAACGTTTTTATTTAGGAGCTGAGTGGAAATATGAGTGATAGCATAAACCTTTGAGGCATCTCTGTGAATATATTGCCATCAATAATAATGAATGATGTGTGAATTAGAAGACCACGCTTATGTTTTTACAGTCCCTCGTATTTGCATGGCAGTCATAACAACACTATTCATTATTTATTCGCTTCAGTCTTCGTTTTGCCCTGATAAAGAAGCTGCACAAGAAACATCAAGCTCTGATATCAGAAAGGTTAGCTTTCAGAAAAAATCAAAAAATATATAAAATGTTTTCCCCAGAAGGCTCTTGTATTCATAGCACATTTCATCCATCGTATGAATTTTTAAACCAACCTCTGATTTAAAATTTAGATTTATCTTTGATGTCAAATAAAATGTATGCACATTACACTGCAGCCTGTTGTCAAGGCCCTGAGAAATGACTAATCCACATTCAACACATTATGATTGCTGCCATCAACCCTTGAAATATGCAATACAGATACGAAATGATATTTGGTATTAAAGTGTTTTTTCACTCTTTTAAGGCTCTGCAGGGACTCTTTGTCCATTTTAAAAGTCCAATTTGCCTCACTGAGATTTATTCACGTTAGCACTCTTGGGTTCACAAATACACACTTATGCAGTTCATATTGAAAGCATGGTGTGCCTATTGAATTTAAATATCATTGGCTGAACCCTGTTTTGTGGCCTATCTGTGCTATTAAATATGCCTGATTAGTGCGTTTCAAATCATTTTGTTAAAAACAGTTTGATGTCACCATATTTATAGTGTTTTTGCTATTCCGAACATATCAGTGGATATTTACATCAAATAGTACTTTCGTGTTGTTTTTTGCAATTTTTGTGCTGTATTTAGTATGTACATTTTCTGTACACATCTTCTAATTCTGATGGCAAATCAGACATGATTTCAAACATCTTTCTTCACTGAGTTTGTTCAGAAAAGGAAGGTAAAAGGTTTTATTTTACCTGAACTGAGTACAAAATAGCTGTGTTTAAGCCGTGTTCATGTCCAAGATGATAACTTGTCGGTGCTCGCTGAACTAAGCATGTGCACAGCTGGGCCTCATTCAGGAAAAATGAGCAGAACAACTTTCAGCAGAAGTCATTTGTATAAGTATTCTTGCATAAATTGCTATTCAGTTCAGTGGGACAGTTTATGTAAGAATGGCTTACAGAGCACCATGATCATTGTAGGCAATGGACTGGTGTTATGAAGACTTGTTTGCTTGTTTGCATTTATTTTTTTGTCAACATGAAGTCAAAACTGACCCTCCTCTTTTAACACTTCCATGGTCTTATTGTGAATAATTCACTGTTCACGTTATTCATTATTTGTTTTTTTAAAAAATAAAATTCCTGCAAAATCTTTATTATACTGATTTTTAATAATATAGTCAATTCAAAAAAATACTGCTACCTTGAGTATTGACTTTTAGTCTAATGAATATCTTTTCTTTCCTCAGAGGAGCTTCGGAAGTTGAGCTGGTCTGGAATTCCACGGCAGGTGCGCCCAATCACATGGAAGCTGCTCTCAGTAAGTGGAACAATCTCAGCGCACAGTGAAGTCCTGCTTCAGATGGTCAAGCTCATTAGAGAACTACAGCGCACATCCATTACAAGATGAATCAAAGAATACATAATGCATTCTACATAAATACACATTTATAAGTAATTAGGCTTCCTGCTAATGACTTCTAGGATGACTTCCGGCTGGAAGCTCAGAGGTCCAGTCGAATTAAAACTAATGGTCATTTAAACCATTTCAGTGGTTGGTAAAACCTGAAACAGTGAATGTACAAAAACTTTTTCTGTTAGACAGACCTTTGAACCACCTGAGCTGAAACATATGCACTTGCTTATTATTATTATTATTTTTTTTTTTAATCACACAAGATGCTCTTTGGAACATTCTCAAATCATGCTGAGAAGACATGGATTGTGCTGTTTTGTCTATGCCAGCTGGAATGCCTGCTGTCATTAAAGCTCTTTTTTTTCCAGAAAGAAAGAGTTTTTGCTGAAAAAAATGAATATATTAAAATAATAATGGTGAAATAAAACGGCAAGTGCACTTTGAAAACATCATCTACAAATGTTAACAATAATTTCTGCACCTAACCTCAACTTCCCATGGCAGATGTGCCTACGTTTTTGTGTTGATTACTGGAAATGTCCCTTCTAATGAGGTACTTATAATTTAGCAAGCCCTGGCTAAAAAGTCCAGAGGAGGAAAAAAGCGTTTTACAGCCGGAAACATAATTAATGGAAGTATGCAAATAAATATATGTGTTAACAAGGCTTAGCAAACATGTTGATCATTCATGCAATACTGTTGTATCAGCAAACCTATGTCCTCAAGTTGGTGATAGTTACCTTCAAATTTGTCTGCCAAATGCAAATACTACTCTGACCAAATGTGTGTGTTGGCTTGTTTTTCCACACCTCCAATGAAAGTTGGATCAACTACAGCAGGCACTAGTTTCAGATTAAATATTTACTTCACCCCAAAATAAAAAAAAAATGTAATTGATCACTTACCCCATGTCGTTCCAAACCCGTGAAAGTTGTCTTCAGAACACAATTTAAGATATTTTGGATGAATACTGGGATGCTTTTGACTCTCCCATTGATTGCCACGTAATGAACACTGTCAAGATTCAGAAAAGTATTCAGTATACAGTGTTCATTGTGTGGCAATCAATGAGACAATCAGAAGCCTCTTGTCTTTCATTCAAAATATATTTTATTGTGTTCCGAAGGTAAACAAAGCTTTCACGGGTTTGGAACAACATGGGGGTAAGTGATTAATGACAACATTTTCAGTTTGTTGTGGCTAGAAAGACTTTTCGTAATGTTTGATACTTTTGTGGCAGTGCTGATAGTGTGTCCAATTGTATTTCGCAATTGCATTCTGACGCATTATGAGATCCAACCAAACATGAAACAGGCTTGCATAGCTAGAAGTGTTCCCACCCTCTGCCTCTCATGTAGACTGACGCTAATTCAAACCCCTCACGGAGCGGTGTGAATTCAGACCAGTTAAACTGGTGCCGTGACCCATATGGGAGTTTGGTTAAGGGGCAGAGCTTGGTAAGATCTGTGCAATTAAACCTCCTTCCCCTTGTCTCAAGAGGTCTGCATATTAAAGAAGGAAAAAGCATTTTAACATTTTAAAAATTACACTTTTCAACTTTAATAATGGATGAAAGATATCAGGTACGTAATTGGTGTAAAGTTTCCCCCAGGACGGGACTGGCGTGATTGGGAGGTTATGTGTGGTCGTACCCTCTGACACACAGACAGGCGGCAGTGTGCCCTCCTGCCACACTGATAGATGAAGTGTCAGTCTGGAACAGGATGGAATGGAGGAGGATATTTGATATTCTGACCCCCCTTCTAGGTAAGTGTGTGGTCACACACACACAGAAACATCCAATTCACCCGTGTGACCTTCATTTGCCTACGGCTTCCTCATCTGTCATCTTGACTCGAACCCTGGACTGCAGCCCCACTCAATCAAACCCCATCGATCTACGCTATTGAGCTCCTGCACAGGTGTGCACATTGTGAGTTCATCGGTGTGTGTGTATTTGTGTTTGAGTGAGTGGAGAGCGAGCGTGAACAGCTGGAAAGCATCCTTTAACAAGAGTAATGACCGGCGGAGGGCGGCATCACCGTTTGAACAGGCGCTTTAACGCGTGATCAATTCTGTGCATCCTGCTGACATCTCACAAACTGCCACCGAACCACGCTCAACACTTTCCTAAGAAGAAATCATTTCTCTTTTGTCAGATAATAGAAAATAAAGATTTTATTAGTGGTGTTTGGTAAGGCAAGAATTATTATTGCTGTTTCTCTACACAGGATTCTATTTTTCTAGCACTATTTCTGTTTGCCATCTGATAGATTTAAGCAGGTTGCAATGCTGGAATTTACATTAAAGGATGGACCTAAGACATATGTAGAGACCAAAATGTAATGGAGATTTGAATTGGGCTCTTCTGTCTACAATCACCAACCAGCCCCTTGGACTACTTTAGTAATTGTCTGCCAGCCATTTAACAACTCCCTGTCAGCCACCTAGAAACTACTTTGTGTTGAGTCTCAAATCACGCACTGTTCACTTATTCTACGCACAATGTACTCAACTTGAGTGTATTAATTATAAGTTTATTTTCAATGGGCTGTAGTCATTATTCTGCTCTTATCCTTTAAACCCTCTTGTGTGTAGGATTGATTTCTTACACATTTCATCCGACGTCTCTGTTGCTATTTCCAAAATGAAATTTTAGAGCTAGTAACAGTGACATTAGCTGTATATAGTAATGCAGTTATTAATGCGGTCGTGAGAGAGAGAGTGCACAATTAAGCTTGTGTGTCTGTTTGTCTCTCAGCATTGTTCGGCATTAGTGTCTTTACTAAACTGTAAGTTCATCTGCTTCTAAAACAGTACCGTAATTACCCCGCTAGTGAGAAATGTCAGCTAACTTTTAACTTCTTTATCTATATTGCAGAAAAAAATCAGTGGCACACATAAGAGAGTTTGTTATTAATTGCACTTTCTAAGGTGCACATAACCTAGAAAGTTTAGTAGTAGTTGCATAGTAGGATAGAAGCCTTTATTTGTCACATACACTGTTACATGTGGTGAGATGAGACCCCTCCGACCATACAGGTCAGTCGAGAGGTAGCATAGACCATAGGTAGCATTAACCAGTCAGATTTAAGCATTCAAAAGCCCTATAGTGTAATATAAAACAATTTCCGCCCCATTCTGTGATTAAAAAAAAAAAAAAAAAACGTATGCTGCTGGCACTAGCTACTAAAAAGTCTGTAAATGCAGCAAAAAAGTGACTTAAACATGCATTAAAAACAGCTTTTACAAACCCATTGCAAATGTTTATTTGAAGTATAATATATTAAATGCAACTCTTATCTCTTATCTGTGCTCACTAGTAATCGTCTAGCAAACACCCAGAGCAACCTAGTTGGCAAGGAACGAGCTAGAACACACTAGTAATTGCTTAGCAACTACCTAGAAAAGCCTAGCAATCATCTGTAAGTGCCATATCAATGTGACATCTATTAGTTGTCAGTGCAACTTGCAGTTTCACTGAGTGATTCGTGTTGTCAGGGGAAATCAATGCTACTTTGGAGTCCTCTTGGCTTCCTGTTTCATTTCCTGTGACGATTGACTCTTCAGGCATGACTGAAAGCCAGTGAAACCTGTTGAAGAGATCGTCACATCTATCTGATCTCCAGATATGATGCCAACGCTATAGAAATGTTTGCCCTGTAACAGCTCATTTTATTACTTGAGGTAATGGCACCATTGCCCAGACGAAAAGAGCTGGTGTCTTCTCTTTGGTCTATTTCTGTACAACAAGCCAGATGTGTTGAAATTATACCCACAATCCCCTGCTGCCTTGTTTATTTGTGGGCGTAACAATAACTGCTGAAAAATTGGCTTGTACTACTTAGTGCAGTTATGAAGGTTCCAAAATAACATTTTGTAGGTGTAAGATAAAAAAAAGACTTACCCCAGTGTCTCATATTCTCTGTGGTAACTTTTTTTTTTATTTGGGTGTAAGACTCATCCCTTTCTCACCCACCCACACTCTGTGAAATAGCACACGGTGGGCTTTAATAAATAAAAGGATAAAGCTGTGCAGATGATTAAATGGTGGTTTCAGTCGCACTAATACGAGGTGTTTGAGTAATGGCGTCCCGTCGTGAGCAGGTGGGAGCGGGTTGATGCAGAGCCAGCGCCTGGACACAGACCTTACGCGTGTGTTCATCCAAACCCAGCTGCTGGGAAACATTTATTACCGGCCTGTTGTTCCTGGACCTCTGCACCTGCTGTGAACAATGCCCCGTTCTCTCCCTCCCTCTCTTTCTCTTTCTCTGCCGACAAAATGAGAACAACAACTTCATTTCGTGTTTATTTCACCTCATGCAGTGTTAATACATGAGTGCCAGATCAGTGGTGCCATCTTTTGTGGATGTTATTAATGAGAGCAGCTCTTTTAGTAAATTATCTGTTGAAATGATCTTTAAGTCTGGAAGTTACCAGTTGTGGTAGAGGTCTGCAGAGGCATTATATTGATGGTGGAAGGCAGACAGTAAACATAACCTTTCCACCGACCTGACCCAACCCAATTTTAAAATAGAGCACATTGTTCAGTATAGTTGCTCGGTTTATATATACACTGCTGTTAAAAAGTTTTTTAAGTCTGCTATGCTTATTAAGGCTGCATTTATTTGATTAAAAATACAGAAAAATAAATCAATTTGTATTAAATAGTAAATATTTTAAATAGTGCTGTCAATCAATTTATAACTTGTGAAATGTGTTTTTCTGGATTTTTTAGTTATTCTGTCTCTCTGTAACAAAGCCATCGGGACAAGAGGCGAGTGGATCCATAGGCAGACTTTATTTTAAGATTGTGCCAGAAAACAGACGGGATCACATCATCAGCAAACAGGGACAGAGCAGACGAAAGGGTCATCAGAAACAGGCGTGGGTCGATAATTAGCAAACAGAGGGCTTAGCAAGAGGGTCAATCCAGGGGCGAGAACAATAGTCCAAACAAGGTACTAATAAGATCCAAGACGACAGGCTAAAGGGTTAATTCCACAGAACATCAACAGGTCAGGAACAGGGCTAGGTATTACTAAACTAGAGACTTGATTCTAAACTAGATAAACTTGCCAAAGGCTCCGTACTGTAGCTATCACAAAAGACGCAATACGTGCTGAAACAATACTCGGCAATTGAAAAATGGATTGAATAACTCTTAAATACTGTGTTAAATGTGAGTCAGGTGAGCTTGTGATTTGTGACTGCTGTGTGAGTGCAATCAGTGTAAGGGTTTATGGGAAGTGCAGTCCAAGGGTGGAGTGCAAAGGTCTGTGGTGCGAGAGTGAGAATAATTAGAGAGTAATGTCTGGTGGTGGGTGAATGAGTTCATGACACTGTGTTAGAATAAACCTATCATTAAAATTATAGACTGATCATATCTTTGTCAGTGAGCAAACGTACAAAAACAGCAGGGAATCAAAAAAAAAAATTTCATGTTGCAGCATGATAATGCACGGCCCCATGTTGCAAGGATCTGTACACAATTCCTAGAAGCTGAAAACATCCCAGTTCTTGCATGGACAGCATACTTACCAAACATGTCATGCTTTGAGCATGTTTGAGATCGGCATATACGACAGCGTCAGCACAGCCAAGGGGAGTGGACCAACATTCCACAGGCCACAATCAACAACCTGATCAACTCTATGCGAGGGAGATGTATTGCACTGCGTGTGGCAAATGGTGGTCACACCAGATACTGAGTAGTAAAACTGCACATTTTAGAGTGACCTTTTATTATGGCCAGCCTGTGTATGTGTGTGTGTGTATAATAATATAATATATAATATAATATGTAAGTCTATAATATATATATATATATATATATATATATATATTAGTCGCAGGTTGAAGAATCACATGACAAGGATATGCAGTGAAAGCCCCGGAGGGTGGATTTTATTTGCAATAGTGAGGTAAGTGAGAAGGTAGTCGGTACTCCGGTGCTCGCTGTGCTCGTGGGTTCTTCCTGGTGTGTGTGAGTAAAGCCTTCCTATGAGGGGGAGGCCGGTCAGTCACGGGCTGCTGTCTGAGGGCAAAAGGAGAGGAAACTTTAGCTCTCATGGAGAAGGTTCTTACCCTTTGTGGCTGCACATGCGGCTTATGTAGCCTGATGAACTGCAGCTGTGACCGATCGGCCGGTGATGAGGCAGGGCAGGTGTTTCTCATCTGTTTCCAGGGCGACCCTGATGATTCCTTGGGACGCTTGTCACACTCCCCCACCCCATCTCCCTCTAAGCGTCGTCCTGCTCCTGTGGATGATATGAGACAGTAGGGGGGAAATATGGGGTGGGTGGGGAGTGACCCCTGACAGACCTGCAAAAGCTGCCCAGATCCGAGAGAGGCCATCGGCGTTAGCGGCTCCTGCCTGATGCTGCACCACGAATTGGAAGTCCTGGAGCGCGAGAAACCACCTGGTCACCCGGGCGTTGGTCAGCGTTAGCCGAAACATGGAGGTATCTTGATCGGTCAGGATCTCTGCTGGTATGCCGACTCGACTGGCCAGCAGAAACGGCTCCTGTGTGATGGCATTGGCTGTGGCTTTGCGGAGGGGAACTGCTTCTGGGTAACGGGTGGCATAGTCGACGATGACCAGGATGTGTTCATGTCGACGGGCAGACTTTGACAACGGCCCCACAAGGTCCATCCCGATGCCCTCGAAGGCCACCTCGATGATGGGTAGAGGTATGAGCGGACTGGGGGGAGGAGTTCTGATCGACGTCTTTGGCAGGTTGGACAGGCTTGACAGAACCACCAACAACAACTTTTCCTCCCCCCGTTGCTCTGCAACACAGTAGAGCAGACCGTTCTTTACAACGAAGTGCAGGAGAGGATGGGGACCAGGCTAAGCGTCCTTGCCCTCAATGACCTGGACTTGGGTCCAGCAGTGCTTCAGCCTGTTGTCCTCGCGTTGTTCTTTTTTGGGTGATCGCACTACCAGAGTCGAGGATGGCTTGTTTTGGCTTCCCATTAATCTGAGCCTCTGTGGATGGCGCCCCAACAGGTAGATCATGGTGCATGCTGCAGCCTGCCAGCCACGTCCAGGTGGTTGGAACTGGGACCTCATGGCTCATGACCTCACGGCCGGTGACAAGGCAGGGCAGGTGTTTCTCGTCTATTTCCAGAGCAACTCTGATGATTCCTCGGACGCTCGTCACACTATATAATATATATATAATATATGTGTGTGTATATTTGTTCATGTATATATACGCGCACACACACATACACACAAAATCACATAACATTTACCTTGTTGGTAACACTTTATAATAACTGCATGCTATAACAAGGCATTTATATCTGCTTACTAATGCCTATTAATGTTGGCACAATGCTTTATAGAGGATAAAATGATTGCCTTCTAATTCTTAACTAATGATTAAGTTATAATTTTAAAACAATGCAGATTTTTTTTATCCAGCCTGCTTTTTCTTTGGTAGCGTGAGTTTTTCAGGAATCTTTGATTTAATAAACAGCAAAAAAACAAAATAAAAAAACAAACAAACAAACAAAAATAAATAAATATATATATATATATATATATATATATATATATATGAAATAAATATACATTTATTGTAACAATTAAACAAACTGCCAATTTTTATCTGATCTAATGCATAGTGACCTCTCAAGATTGCCATTACATCTCTTCTGTTGCCCTTTTCTTGTCTTTATAGTGTTTGCTGGATTCCTCTGCTAATGGAAAAACAAATATAGGTAACACTTTAGAATAACGTCCCGTTGTAAGTCATTTATAAGTGATTAGTTAATGATGAAATGTTCATCTAC